>CM019718.1:37717248-37847248 GCA_009760885.1 Achatina immaculata | reverse complement strand
ATGTCCTGTTAGAACACAACATTAACACCAGTCAAAGATGTCCTGTTAGAACACAACATTAACACCAGTCAAAGATGTCCTGTTAGAACACGGAAAAAACATTAAGCTTCCATAGTAAATAATCTTCACAGGCTGTCGTGATCCTTACAGGCTGTCGTAATCCTTACATGCTGTCGTGATCCTTACAGGCTGTCGTAATCCTTACAGGCTGTCGTAATCCTTACAGGCTGTCGTGATCCTTACAGGCTATCGTGATCCTTAAAGGCTGTCGTAATCCTTACAGGCTGTCGTGATCCTTACAGGCTATCGTGATCCGAACAGGCTGTCGTGATCCTTACAGGCTATCGTGATCCGAACAGGCTGTCGTGAGTGGTGTTTTCTAAAGACAAATCAACCAGCCTGGAACTATCAATGTTTCCAGCCTCTTCTGCTAGTCGTCTTTCATCAGCTGATAAAAGTGCAGATAATATCAGCTACACACAGCTAACCTGGCCTACATGTTCCTTCACATTCATTCTTACCATTTTCTCTCGAACCTTGTGAACTTCGTATCATTCCACTCACCTCTTATCTTATCCTGCTCACTTCTTATCTTAGTCTACTCACATTTTCTTTTGAATATTATGAACTTCTTATCATTCTACTCACCTCTTAACTTATCCTGCTCACCTCTTATCTTATCCTGTTCAAATCTCATCTTATCCTGCTCATTTCTTATCTTACCAAGTTCTCATTTTATGTTACACACTCCAGCTTTTATTTTGCCATGCTCAAGTTTTATCATGTTTACCTTTTATCTTTTATCTTTTGTCTTTTCCTTCTGATTGTAAATTATTACCATACCTGGTTTTGTTCCCCCTCCCTCCACCTTCTGATTGTAAATTATTACCATACCTGGTTTTGTTCCCCCTCCCTCCACCTTCTGATTGTAAATTATTACCATACCTGGTTTTGTTCCCCCTCCTTCCACCTTCTGATTGTAAATTATTACCATACCTGGTTTTGTTCCCCCTCCCTCCACCTTCTGATTGTAAATTATTACCATACCTGGTTTTGTTCCCCCTTCCTCCACCTTCTGATTGTAAATTATTACCATACCTGGTTCCCCCCCCCCCCCACAGTACCTTCTGAATGTAAATGATTACCATACCTAGTTTTGTTCCCCCTTACCTTCTGATTGTAAATGATTACCATACCTAGTTTTGTTCCCCCTTACCTTCTGATTGTAAATGATTACCATACCTAGTTTTGTTCCCCCTTACCTTTTGATTGTAAATGATTACAGTGACTGAATTTGTTCTCCCCCGACCTTGTTATTGTAAAAGATTACCATACCTGATTCCTCTCCCCTCCCCACAACTTCTGATTGTAAATGATTACTGTACCTAGTTTTGTTCCCTCCACCCCAACTTCTGGTTGTAAGTGATCACCATACCTGGTTTTGTTCCCTCCGCCCCAACTTCTGATTATAAATGATTACGGTATCTGGTTTTGTTCCCCCCCCCCAACTTATGATTGTAAATGATTACCATACCTGTTTTTGTTCCACCCCCCCCCCAACTTCTGATTGTAAATGATTACTGTACCTGGTTTTGTTCTATTTCTCCCCCCCCCCAAACTTCTGATTATAAATAATTACGGTACCTGGTTTTGTTCCCTCCGCCCCCAACTTCTGATTGTAAATGATTACCGTACCTGGTTTTGTTCCACCCCCCACCCCCACCTTCTGATTGTAAATGATTACCATACCTGTTTTTGTTTCCCCCCCCCCACCTTCTAAGTGTAAATGATTACTACACGTGGTTTTGTTCCACCCACCACCCCCACATCATGGCTGTATAACTACCACCTCACACACAATAAAACCACACAAAATATACTCGTACACAAACACCCACACAACAAAATAACGGACCAGAATATCATTTAAAAATCTCTTTTAACTTGCTCATCTGCTCTGGGAAAGCCTGCTTGTCATATAAAGCATATCCAATACGTGTTTCTCCTGCGTTTCTATTTGGAATTATGTAACATAACATGCTATCATTGTCAGTTTTATCACTGTGTGCCGAGTTTTGCTTCCAGACACACAGAAATTAGACGCCATGTTGGCGTCACTGGATACCTGCGAGCCATTGATTGGCTGTTCGTGCGAGAGCGTTGCTGGGATTCTGCTGGTTTGTCTGCCGTAGGGTACGAGCTACAAACAGGGGTCGTGAAGCGAGACGTGTGCATAACTCTTGTTCCCCTTCACTCACACAAATATAGATATATACACGTAAAAAGTTAACCTTGTGAAAAATTTGAGGTTAAGATTGGATGTGTGTGTGTGTTTGTGTGTGTGTGTGTGTGTAGTTTTAAGATTGGATGTAAATATTTGTGAGTAGTTACAAGATTAAATAAGAGTGAAGTAACGTATTTCCAACTTGTTCACAGCACTGTTGGTACCGTTGGTATGCAGACAGGTACAATGGTAGGTAGGTAAGCGTACAGGTATATTGGTAGATAGATAAACAGCGCATAGACAAGCTGATGAGAAAGCAGAGGGTTAGATTTTTTTTATATGTATATATAAGTGATTATCAAAGTAGGCAAGTTCTGAGCCTGATTGATAAGTAAATAATTACATAGTTCAACACACAATCAGGCAGGTAGAGGTTCTAAGGACTGCAAACGCGCCACAAACAGCCTCTGGCAGTCAAGTCCAGCTCCTGGCCTTCCCGTGGCAGAACTGTTTAAACTGACAGGAGAAGGGGCGAGGGCGAATATCTGGCGCCTGAAAACCAGTTACTTAGGGTAGATGAGAGGCATGTTTGGTAGCTCATCTGCCGCTGTTGGTGAGATCTTCAGCTGCCGTGCGTGGAGCGGTGCTCTTCCCGGCCAATGAAGAAATTTGCAAATGAGGTTGCCGCGCAGCATCACTGCGGAAAAGGTGGTAGAAAGGATAAAGCGAAGCAAACAGTCAAATCACGGCACCTCTGGTCTGGAGGTCGGCCACGTCCTGAGTGCAGTCATATCGGGTGAAATGCATGAACCGGCTTGTCCCAGAGGTTAACACACTGCTGGCTTGACTCTTCAAATGCCGCGCGTGGAGTGAAGCTCCTCCCGGTTAAGGAAGTAAATGCGGAAAAGAAATAAAGGTTGCTGTGCGGCGCCGATGGGAAAAGGTGGTGGAAAGCGAAGTTTAACCGGTATGTCCAGTAGTATCGCTACGAGAGCTATACCACGGCACCTCTGCTCTAGAGGCCGCCCACGTCCGAAATACGCCTACACTGGTGAAATATGCCTAAACTGGCACACACCAGGGGTGGAACTCGATGGCTAGACATGTCATGCCACCTCCGCTCTAGAGGTCGGTAACGCCTGATAAACACCCATACTGGTGAATTTTGCCTAAACCGGCTCATACCAGGGGTGAATCTTGAAGGCTATGCATGTCACAGTACCTCTGCCCTAGAGGTCGGTCCCGTCCCAAACACGCCCATACTGGGAAATGCCTAAACCGGCTCAACCCAGGGGTAGAAGTCACTAGTGGCGAGGATTCGTCCTCTTGGACAAAAGCTCCATCCTGGTCACAACTAGGAAGGGTAGCGGCCACGACAGCAAAATGCTGAAGTCGGAGACACTGGACCAGGGAAGTCTAGATAGGCAACCACCTCTCACCCAGCGGGAATGTCTGCGTATCCTAATCACGCTGAGGTTTTCCGGTGAGAAAGTCCAACCTTGGACTGGATGGGCAACCACCTCTCACCCGGCGGTGATACACGGGTATCTCAAAACACGTCGAGGTTTTCCGGTGAGAAAGTCCAACTCTGGCCTGGGTGGGCTACCGCCTCTCACCCAGCGGGGATGCACTGATATCCTAAACACGTCGAGGTCTTCCGGTGAGAAAGTCCAACCCTAGACTAAACTGGTGCAATGAAAACCACGGTGTCATGCAATCCCGCTTCCGAGACCCACCAAGAATACAGGCTAAAGCACTGTGATACTCTGAACCCCTTGTGGTCCTTTCGTGGATCTCGTGTGGTCTATTTTGGACCACACAGGGGACCACGGGACCTAACGAGGACCATAGGCGTGAATTCAGTAGGTTCACAGTGCGGTTTTTGGTGGTAGAAGTGAACGAAGAAGAAGAAGAAGAGGCAGGTAGACATGTAAGTATGTAGATAAACAGGAAAGTAGATACTTAGACAACCATGTAGATAATTAGGTACGCAGACAGTTAGGTACATAATTAGGTACGCAGGTAGATAATTAGGTATGCAAACTGCCAGGTACACAGACAATCAGGTAGGATATTTAGTAGATAGCCAGGTAGACAGAAAGCCAGGTGAGAAATTTTTCTCCTTTGTATGTGGCCTTGTTAAATGGTCCGGTTAAATGGCCTGGTTAAATGGCATAGTTAATTTTCTGGTTAAATGGTCTAGTTAAGTGGCTTGGTTAAATGGTCTGTTAAATGGGATAGTTAAATGATCTGGTTAAATTGCCTGGTTAAATTACCCGCTATTTACAAGATACTAAGAACAAAAACTGATTCTTGTCAAGACCAGTTCAATTTCAGCACCGTCATTTTAAGCGCTTAAACCACAATCAAAATCTACACAACAACACCACTATCATCACCAACGAGATCACTACTAATATCAACATTATCACAACATCACCACACCAACATTACCAGCAACAACAACATCACCAACAAGATCACCACTAATATCAACATCACAGCCGTTAGCGTCACCACAACCAACACCACTACCAACATCACCATCATTACAACGTCACCACCAACAGCACAGTATGACCACAATCAATACCAGCATCATCACAACACCAGCATCAAGGCACTCAGAAAGCGTAGTCTCGAAACTGTTTGAGTGTATTCTGCAACAAAACCAAATACAGGTACATTACACAGAAGCAACAAAACCAAACACAAGTACAGAATACAGAAAAAGCAAAACCAAATACATGTACAGAATACAGAAAAAACAAAACCAAATACATGTACAGAATACAGAAGCAACAAAACCAAACACAAGTACAGAATACAGAAAAAACAAAACCAAATACATGTACAGAATACAGAAAAAACAAAACCAAATACATGTACAGAATACAGAAGCAACAAAACCAAATACATGTACAGAATACAGAAACAACAAAATCAAATACATGTACAGAATACAGAAACAATAAAACCAAATACAGGTACATGAGCAACAAAACCAAATACAGGTACAGAATGAAGAAACAACAAAACCAAATACATGTACAGAATACAGAAACAACAAAACCAAATACATGTACAGAATACAGAAACAACAAAATCAAATACATGTACAGAATACAGAAACAATAAAACCAAATACAGGTACATGAGCAACAAAACGAAATACAGGTACAGAATGGAGAAACAACAAAACCAAATACATGTACAGAATATAGAAACAACAAAACCAAATACATGTACAGAATACAGAAACAACAAAACCAAATACATGTACAGAATACAGAAACAACAAAACCAAATACATGTACAGAATACAGAAACAATAAAACCAAATACAGGTACAGGATACAGAAACAACAAAACCAAATACAGGTACAGTATACAGAAACAACAAAGTCGTGAAAACACTAACGTAAATGTACGTGTCAATGACCAATGGTCAGTCTTCTTTAACTCTTAAACGGTACAGACATATAGACTGGCCAATGGTTACTTACACTGGTTCGTTATTTCACAATTGACCTGAAGTAAGATGATCTCAGATTTGGTCAATAAAAAGTACTGACACCAACCCTGACACACAAACTGACACAAATACTGACACAATCACTGACATATACGACACAAATACTGACACAAATACTGATACAAACAATGACACAAATACTGACACAAACACTGATACAAATATTGACACAAACGATGACACAAACACTGACACAAATACTGACAAATGTAAAGAACAACATTCCTGGGCACAAATGAGAGCTCGTTGTGTTGATATTTTATTTATTTAGGGACGACAATGATTCTGATGGTTATGATGATGATAATGTTGATGTTGATGTTTAAGATGCTATGAAGATGATGATGATGTTATTGATGTTGATGACGAAGAGTAGGATGAGAAGGCAGAGGATAAAGATCATAAATTGAATAAAAGCTTAATAAAACATAAAAAACTAAAATTTAACATCTTAGGAAATCGTCGAGGATAATGTTAGATAACAGGTTAATAAAACATAAAAAAAAAATTTCACTTCACAGTAAAACAAGTGACACGTCAACAGTTTCTTATCTTACTGATATCTGTAACACGTCAACAATTTCTTATCTTACTGATATCTGTAACACGTCAACAGTTTCTTATCTTACTGATATCTGTAACACGTCAGTTGTTTTGATCTTGCTAAACGTGTAACAAGTAAACTGTTATGATCTTGTAGACACGTGTAACAAGTAAACTGTTATGATCTTGTAGACACGTGTAACAAGTAAACTGTTATGATCTTGTAGACACGTGTAACAAGTAAACTGTTATGATCTTGTAGACACGTGTAACATGTAAGCTGTTTTGATCTTGTAGACACGTGTAACAAGTAAACTGTTATGATCTTGTAGACACGTGTAACATGTAAACTGTTTTGATCTTACTGACACATGTAACAAGTCATATGTTATGATATTGTTGACACATGTGACAAGTCATACATTATGATCTTGCTGACACATGTAACAAGTCATATGTTATGATATTGTTGAAGAAGAAGAAGAAGATATGTTATGATCTTGATGACACATGTAACATGTTATATGTTATGATCTTGGTGACACATGTAACAAGTCATATATTACGATCTCTGTGACTCATCTAACAAGTCATATGTTATAATTTTGGTGACACATGTAACAATTCATATGTTATGATCTTGGTGACACATGTAACAAGTCATATGTTATAATTTTGGTGACACATGTAACAAGTCATACATTATGATCTTGCTGACACATGTAACAAGTCATACATTATGATCTTGCTGACACATGTAACAAGTCATATGTTATAATTTTGGTGACACATGTAACAAGTCATATGTTATGCTCTTGCTGACACATGTAACAAGTCATATGTTATGATCTTGCTGACACATGTAACAAGTCATAAGTTATGATCTTGCTGACACATGTGACAAGTCATATGTTATTATCTTGCTGACACATGTAATAAATCATATGTTATGATCTTGCTGACACATGTAACAAGTCATATGTTATGATCTTGCTGACACATGTAACAAGTCATATGTTATGATCTTGCTGACACATGTAACAAGTCATATGTTGTGTTCTTGGGGACACATATGATAAGTCACATGTTATAATCTTGGTGACACATGTAACACGTTATATGTTATGATCTTGGTGACACATGTAACAAGTCATATGTTATGATCTTGCTGACACATGTAACAAGTCATATGTTATGATCTTGCTGACACATGTAAAAAGTCATTTTTTATGATCTTGGTGACACATGTAACAATTCATATGTTATGGTCTTGCTGACACATGTAACAAGTTATATGTTATGATCTTGCTGACACATGTAACAAGTCATATGTTATGATCTTGCTGACACCTGTAACAAGTCATAAGTTATGATCTTGGTGACACATGTAAGAAGTCATAAGTTATGATCTTGCTGGCACATGTAACAAGTCATAAGTTATGATCTTGGTGACACATGTAACAAGTCATATGTTATGATCTTGCTGACACATGTAACAAGTCATATGTTATGATCTTGGTGACACATGTAACAAGTTATATGTTATGATCTTAATGGCAGGCACTTCTTTTGATGAACTTCAGACATAAATCATATCTTACATAAATTATATCTTATATAAATCATATCTTACATAAATCATATCTTATATATATCATATCTTACGTAAATCATATCTTACGTAAATCATATCTTACATAAATTATATCTTATATAAATCATATCTTACATAAATCATATCTTATATAAATCATATCTTACGTAAATCATAACTTACATAAATCATATCTTACATAAATCATATCTTACGTAAATTATATCTTACATAAAGCATATCTTACATAAATCATATCTTACATTTGTCATATCTTACATGAATTATATCTTACATAAATCATATCTTACATAATTCATATCTTACGTAAATCATATCTTAAATAAATCATATCTTACATAAATCATATCTTACATAAATCATATCTTATATGGCGGGTTACGTGCATGATAATGCATCAGATTCGAGATTAATATGTCATCATTATATTCATGTTTTACGTTTTCTTACATTTCTTCTTATATCTTATATCCTTCCCGTGCCGTTAAACGTCACATAGGGCTCGCAAAGTAGTTTGCCAATTTTCCCTGTCTTCGGCGAGTCTTTCAACCTCATCAAAGGATTTTATGCCTGTTAATTTGGCCTCTCTTAACAATGTCCTCTTCAGAGTTTCAAGCGGTCTGCCTCTTTCTCTTTGGCCTGTTGTGTTCCACTTGATAGCTTGTTTTCTGATCTTTATCATTATCTTAATCTTATTTTATCAGCCAATCATTGTATATGCTTATGCGTGTGTATCTATGTTTTTGGTGTATGTGTATGTGCCTATTTTTGTTTGGTATATGTGTCTGTTTGTTTGTATGTGTGCGTGTCTATGTTATGGTGTATGCGTATATCTGTCTCCGTGTATGAGTGTATGTCTTTGTGTTTGTGCTTGTTTGTGTGTGTCAGTGTGTATATGTCGGTCTTTCTGTATGACTGTGACAGTGTGTATGTCTGTGTGTGTGACTGTCTCTGTTTGTGTGTCTGTCTGTGTGTATTAATGTATGTCTCTATGTATATGAGTTTGTCTGTATGTGCGTCTATGTGTGTGTTTCTGCCTGTGTCTGTGTGTGCCTTTGTTTGTGAATGTGTCTGTCTGTATGTGTGTGAAGTGTGTGCATGTATGTGTATGTCTTTCCTTGTACGTGCCTGTCACTGTATGTGTGAGTGTGTTTGTCTCTGTATGTGTTAGCATGTGTGGATGTGTTTGTCTCTGCGTGTGTTTGTCTGTGAGTGTCTTTTCTATCTGTGTATCTTTCTTTCTGTGTGAGTGTCTATCTGTATTTCTGAGAGAGAGTGTGTGTAAATATGTCTGTGTGTGTGTTTTATGCCTGTTTCTGTGTTTATGTGTGTCTATGCATGCATGTGTTTCTATATGTATATGTGTTTTTCTATCTCTTTATATCTGCCTCTTTCTGCCTGTCTATCCCCTCCCCCCTCTTATCATTCTGTAAAAACTTTACCCTGATCTAAGTCCAGATAAAATGAAGAACTGGGACCGGTATAATATCGTTTAATTTTCTCTGCCAAAGTAAAAGTTATATTTATTTTATAACTCTCAACTTCAATGTTAATTATGTTTGTTCATGAACAGCATGTTTGTAGAATGTCTGGAATAGAGTGAAAGACGTATAGTAAAGGGCAGAATGTATGGAACAGAGTAGAAGATGTAAAGGGCAGAATGTCTGAAACAGAGTAGAAGACGTATAGTAAAGGGCAGAATGTCTGGAACAGAGTAGAAGACGTATAGTAAAGGGCAGAATATCTGGAACAGAGTGGAAGACGTATAGTAAAGGGCAGAATGTCTGGAACAGAGTGAAAGACGTATAGTAAAGGGCAGAATGTCTGGAACAGAGTAGAAGATGTATAGTAAAGGGCAGAATGTCTGGAACAGAGTGAAAGATGTATAGTAAAGGGCAGAATGTCTGGAACAGAGTAGAAGATGTATAGTAAAGGGCAGAATGTCTGGAACAGAGTGGAAGACGTATAGTAAAGGGCAGAATGTCTGGAACAGAGTAGAAGATGTATAGTAAAGGGCAGAATGTCTGGAACAGAGTAGAAGATGTATAGTAAAGGGCAGAATGTCTGGAACAGAGTGGAAGACGTATAGTAAAGGGCAGAATATCTGAAACAGAGTAGAAGATGTATAGTAAAGGGCAGAATGTCTGGAACAGAGTAGAAGATGTATAGTAAAGGGCAGAATGTCTGGAACAGAGTAGAAGATGTATAGTAAAGGGAAGAATATCTGAAACAGAGTAGAAGATGTATAATAAAGGGCAGAATATCTGAAACAGAGTAGAAGATGTATAGTAAAGGGCAGAATGTTTGGAACAGAGTAGAAGATGTATAGTAAAGGGTAGAATGTCTGGAACAGAGTAGAAGATGTATAGTAAAGGGCAGAATGTCAGACTACCCTGGGTGCCCAATTCTTAACCCTTTTGAAATAAAGATCAATCAACCAATCAATTTGTCTCCTCTCTACCCCTCATATTATTATAAATTTTTATCTACTGATTATTCTCTCTCCAGATTATTTTATCTCTTTACTGATTATTCTCTTTCCAATGATTATATACTTTCTTTGATTATTTACCCTCCGTCCTGATTAAATTTTATATATTCTAATTATTTTATGATTATTTTCTTTCTCTGATTAATGTTTCTCTCTCCCCCTCCCTCTCTCTCTTCTGATTAATTTCTTCTTCTTCCTCTTCTGATCATTTTCTTTCTTTTCCTGATTATTATCTCCGTTTATTGTATTTTTCCCTCTCCTAATTATTGTCTCTCTAACTATCTCTCTCTCTCTCTCTCTCTCTCTGAACCTTAAGTGCCCAGGGCACATGGGGCTTCCGCAAGGGTTTTCCACAAATGCCTGTCCTTCGCCTTTTTTTCTGCTCTTGCCCAGGTGAGCCCTCTATTGCTCAACATCCTTTCTGTTGTTCTTCTCCATGTCTCTTTTGGTCTACCCTTACTTCTGTTCCCCTGTGGTGTCCATCTTAGTGCTATTTTTGGTAGTGAGTTGTCAGTCATTCGGAGCACATGTCCCAACCATCGCCAGCGTCTTTCCTCAATAATTGTTGTCAGTGGTTTCATCTGCATTTCTGCTCTCTAACTATACTCTTTATTTTCTCTCTCTCAACTATTGTCTTACTAACTATACTCTTTATTTTTTTCTCTCTCTCTCAATTATTGTCTCTCTAACTATACGCTTTATTTTCTCTCTCTCAATTATTGTCTTTCTAATTATACTCATTTTCTCTCTCCTAATTATTGTCTCTCTAATTATACTCTTTATTTTCTCTCTCTCAATTTTTGTCTTTCTAACTATACTCTTTATTTTCTCTCTCTCTCTCAATTATTGTATTTCTAACTATACTCTTTATTCTCTCTCTCTCTCTCTTTCTCTCTCTCAACTAATCTTTTTCTAATTATACTCTTTATTTCTCTCTCTCAATTATTGTCTCTCTAACTATGATCTTTACTTTCTCTCTCTCATTTGTTGTCTTTCTAACTATACTCTTTATTTTGTCTATCTGAATTATTGTCTCTCTAGACATACTATTTATTTTCTCTCTCTGAATGATTGTCTTTCCAACAAAACTCTTTGTTTCTCTCTCTCTCTCTCTCTCTCTTTCTCTCTCTCCCTCTTTCTCTCATTCTCTCTTGGTTTTATTGCCACTTTTCTGAATGTTTTCTTTTTCTCTCCTGATTATTATTTCTCTCATTTATTTTCTACTTTCCTATTCTTTTCTCTGTTTCCTGATTACTTTATCTTTATTATTTTTCTCCCTCTCCCGAATATTTTCTCTTTCCCCTGTTATTTTATATCTAGTCTGATTACTTTCTCTTATTTCTAATTATTTTCTGTTTCATAATATTATTTCAATATAATGAGGGAAATTAAAAGGAGGACATCTATCGCTCTTCAGAAAGTATAACAACTAAAGAATCTGTGGAGACGAACAGACAGAACTACAAAAATAAGATTTTTTTAAGGGCATGCATCTTTCCCATCGCAACATATGCCTGTGAGACCTGGCCACTTAACAAAACAGCTGAGAAACACATAAATGCCTTTGAATGTAAATGCTACAGAAGAGTTCTTCAAATATTGTGGACACAAAAAAGAACAAATATATACTACAAGAACTTAATATTGAAGAAAGCCTTCTAGTAACGAGGATTAAAGAGAGAAAACTTAAATACTGTGGACACATTAAATGTCATTATAATCTAGAGAAGACCGTCTTGGAAGGGTACATAATGGGAAAAAGAAAGAGAGGAAGACCAAGGCGAAGACATCGTTGATGATCTGCAAATGGATGCATCAGCAGCAGGGCATCTTGTTTACAACCGAGAGCCTTACAGGAGTGCTGTTATGGAGGCAAAGTTCCGCAAGGGAATGCAAAAGACTGATTGACTATCCTCATATTATTTTCTCCTCTTCTAATATTATTTTCTCTCTTACTCTCCTCATATTATTTTCTCCTCTTCTAATATTATTTTCTCTCCTACTCTTCTCATATTATTTTCTCCTCTTCTAATATTATTTTCTCTCTTACTCTCCTCATATTATTTCCTCCTCTTCTAATATTATTTTCTCTCTTACTCTTCTCATATTATTTTCTCCTCTTCTAATATTATTTCTCTCTTACTCTCCTCATATTATTTCCTCCTCTTCTAATATTATTTTCTCTCTTACTCTCCTCATATTATTTTCTCCTCTTCTAGTATTATTTTCTCTCTTACTCTCCTCATATTATTTTCTCCTCTTCTAATATTATTTTCTCTCTTACTCACCTCATTTTATTTTCTCCTCTTCTAATATTATTTTCCCTCTTACTCTCGTCATGTTATTTTCTCCTCTTCTAATATTATTTTCTCCTTTACTCTCCTCATATTATTTTCTCCTATTCTAATATTATTTTCTCTCTTTCATTCATTCATTCACCTGCATGTCCCTTACGGAACTTTGCCTCCCAAACAACACTCCTGTAGGCCTCTCGGTTGTGGGCACGATGGCCTGCTGCTGATACATCCATTTGCAGATCGTCAACGATGTCTTGCAGCCATCTTCGTTTTGGTCTTCCTCTTTTTCTTTTTCCCATTATGTATCCTTCCAATACGATCTTCTCTAAATTATCAGGACATTTAATATGTCCAAAATATTTAAGTTTTCTCTCTTTAATCCTCTTTACTAGCCAGCCTTCTTCAATATTAAGCTCTCGTAGTATGGATATATTTGTTCTTTTTTGTGTCCACGATATTTGGAGAACTCTTCTGTAGCATTTACATTCAAAGGCATTTATGTATTTCTCAGCTGTTTTGTTAAGTGTCCAGGTCTCACAGGCATATGTTGCGATGGGAAAGATGCATGCCCTTAAAAATCTTATTTTTGTAGTTCTGTCTGCTCCTCTCTTACTCTCCTCATATTATTTTCTCCTCTTCTAATATTATTTTCTCTCTTACTCTCCTCATATTATTTTTCCCTCTCTTCTCATATTGTAGGGATAACAGCTTGGATCACTGACTAGTACAGACACTGCTCGGATGGAAGCAATGGTAAACTATCTTCTGGAAATATACCAAGAACCGTTGCCTGATTAGTCATGCCAGTAAAATTCTTTTAAATATCATAATGGGTAGACTTCGTAAGAAAATAGAAGAAGTCAATACGGTCCAAACTGGTTTCAGGAAAGGAAGAGGATCATATATATATATATATAATATATATATATATATATTATATATATATATATATATATATATATATATATATATATACAAATGATGTGTGTACATGTGTGTATGTTCCGACATCACTTTGGAACGCCTGGAGCAATTTCAACCAAACTTGGTACACATATGACTTATAATCTGGATAAAAGTACTGTGCGGTATGATACCCCTACCACCCCTAGGGTTGGGGATACGAAGGGGATGACTTAATAGGAAGAGAAAAAGAAGGGTCTAAGGGAGATACTCGTGAAATAGAGCGGTAATGGACCGCTAAAGAGAAGCGTTTGTAGCCTCCCAGTGCAAATCCAAATATATACATTTTAACTTTGCTTTTTCCTTATGTTTATATTAGTTTTTATTGTATTTTTTTTGTTTTTTGCTTATGTTTATATTAGTTTTATTGTATTCTATAGTTCAGTGACAGTGTGCCTTTCTGTTTTCACAATAGCTTTTCAAATTTTAGAGAAAGAGCGAGAGAGACAGAAAGAGAGATAGGGAAAGAGAAAGAATGGGAGATAGAGAGGGGGAGAGATGTAGAGAGAGGGAGACAAAGGATTAGAGAAAGGAGAGAAAGGGAGGAAGAGAGAGAGGGAGAGGGAGAGAGATAGCGAAAGATGTGGAAATTGGGAGAGAGATAGAGAGGGAGAGAGAGGGAGAGTTAAAGAAAAAAAGAGAGACGGGGAGAGAGATAGAGAGGGAGAGAAATAGGGAGAGAGGGAGATTTGAGATCGCCATATATCTCCCATGGACAACCTTATATTGCTTACTCAAGGGTGGGTTCTCCCAAGAATTTATTTATTCTTGCTCCTGGAGGTGAAACTAAAAATGTTGTTTATAATCAAGTTTTGAGTTAAATTAATATTATAGTGAATTTGTAAAAGACTATACTCTATAATTTGTATTCTGTACCTATAATTTAAAATACCTGTAAATAAAATTACTTCGATATTACAGTATAGATAGAATTCATTCCTTTTCCTGTTTAATAGACTATCGGGATAAATAAATCACCGGGCAACGCCGGGTACTCTGGCAGTTCAATATATGATTAATAATTTCATGTGAGTTTCTTGTACAGACTACTCACAGGCATTTGATACAATTAACATCACTGCTGTACCTAGACCAACAAGCAGCAGTAAGAATAAATAGTGAAACAACAACTTGGTTTGACATAAAACAAGGGGTCCATCAGGGGTGCATATTGTCACCTTATTTATTTAACTTGTATGCTGAAAATAAAATGAGGAATGTTAGAGAAGATGGAGATAAAGAATATTACAATACCATAACGATTGGAGGTTATGAAATACCAGAGGCTGATAATACAGTATTACTGTCCACAACAAAGAAAGGAAATGAAAAACTAATTATGTCGGTCCGTAAGAACAGGGAAGAGCAAAACCTCTATCTTAATGCGAAGAAAACTAAATTGATAACAACTGACAAAACAAACAAGGCAGCTGATTTATGTATCAATGAGGAAAAGTTGGAAGAAGTGGAGAGTTTTGAATATCTTGGATCACTACTAATTAATAATTGAGATACAATGAGGGAAATTTAAAATATATCTATCG
The DNA here is from genome assembly GCA_009760885.1 of Achatina immaculata. Classification (NCBI taxonomy): domain Eukaryota; kingdom Metazoa; phylum Mollusca; class Gastropoda; order Stylommatophora; family Achatinidae; genus Lissachatina; species Lissachatina immaculata. The sequence goes on along the minus strand of CM019718.1, from coordinate 37,832,036 downwards.
CTCTTCAGAAAGTAAAACAACTAAAGAATCTATGGAGAGGAGCAGACAGAAATACAAAAATAAGATTTTTAAAGGCATACATCTTTCCCATCGCAACATATGCCTGTGAGACCTGGACACTTAACAAAACAGCTGAGAAACACATAAATGCCTTTGAATGTAAATGCTACAGAAGAGTTCTTCAGATATTATGGACGCAAAAAAAAAACAACAAACATATCTATACTACAAGAACTTAATATTCAAGAAGGCTGGCTAGTAAAGAGTATTAAAGAGAGAAAACTTAAATATTTTTGACACATTAAACGTCATGATAATCTAGAGAAGACCGTCTTGGAAGGATACATAATGGGAAAAAGAAAGAGAGGAAGACCAAGACAAAGATGGCTGCAAGACATCGTTGATGATCTGCAAATGGATGCATCAGCAGCAGGCAATCTTGCTCACAACCGAGAGGACTACAGGAGTGCTGTTAGGGAGGCGAAGTTCTGCAAAGGACATGCAAATGAATGGAGGAATGAATGACTAAATGTAAGCTTAGTATTGTGTCTGGTAATTAAATATAAACTTACCTGTGTGTCTGGTGACTAAATGTAAGCTTAGTATTCTGTCTGAATAAATGTAAACTTAATACTGTGTCCGGTGACTAAATGTAAACTTAATACTGTGTTCGGTGACTAAGTGTAAACTTAATGTTGTGTCTGATGACTAAATGTAAACTTTGTGTTGTATCTGGTGACTAAATGTAAGCTTAGTTTTGCATTTGCTGATTAAATGTAATCTTTGCGTTGTATCTGGTGACAAAATGTAAATTTACTTTTGTATCTTGTGACAAAGTTTAGACTTAATCTTGTATCTGGTGACTAAATGTAAATTTAGTATTGTGTCTGGTGACTAAATATAACCTTAGTATTTTGTCTGGTAACTAAATGTAAACTTAGTATTGTATCTGGTGACTAAATGTAAACTTAGTATTGTATCCGGTGACTAAATGTAAGATTAGTTTTGTATTTAGTGACTAAATGTAAGCTGAGTTTTATATTTGATGACTAAATATAAACTTAATGTTGTGCCTGATGACTAAATGTAAGCTTGGTTTTGTATCTGGTAACTAAATGTAAACTTAGTTTTGTGTCTGATGTCTAAATGTAAACCTTGTATTGTGTGCTGGTGACTAAATGTAAACCCGTGTCTGGTGACTAAATGTAAACTTAGTATTGTGTCTGGTGACTAAATGTAAACCTGTGTATGGTGACTAAATGTAAACCTGTCTGGTGTCTAAATGTAAGAGTGATATTGTATACTGGTGAATAAATGTAACAGAAAAAAGGGATGGCGACTGCAGTAAAACTGGTTTAAATAAATAAGGTAGACAGAGGTGTATGGTGCAGTTTTACAAAGTAGGGGAGGGAGTGAGTTAGGTGAGAAAAAAGCGAATAGAAAGTATGAGAATGTATAAATGAAAAACATACATCCGATATTTCGGCGTGAGCCTTATTCGAGGATACACAACGAAATACAAACACGAAGAACTTATCTGAAGTGTCTTTCTCCAAGTGAAAACAGAAATGTGTGTGGTAGAAGGGAGAAGGAAAAAAACCACGCTGCCTCCAGACAAAAGATGCCCACTAGAGCCAATCATAAAGAAGAGGTGGAGAGAGAGGAGGAGAACAAGTGAGAGAAAGGGATGAGGGGAAGGCAATAGAAACATGACAGCCGCTAGAGGTGTAGGGGGTGGGGGAGGGAGAGAGGGGAGGGAAAAGGGGACGCGGAGAGATAATGAATGAAGAACATAAACACCTGCAGGGAGAAAATGGGAAACTGGTGAATAGGACAAGACCAATATGTTGGCAGAGAAGGAAATAGGACGGTGGTAGGGAGGGGTAGCATAGAGAAAGGAAGTAGAGTTTTAAAAAGGCCAGTGAAAAAATAAAGAAGTTACAGAAAGCTGAAGACATTGTTAATTCCAGCTGGGTGGAGACAAGCCAGGCTGGAAAATAAGGCGCTGTTCTAGGACCCTCCGAGATCGTACATCTGCGGAACAAGAGCGGATCGCACTAACAGAAATATCCTGTTTTCCCCTGTGGTTGCTAAGGCAAAAATGTTTAGCCACAGGTGTCCAGGCCCTCTTAGAAATATCATTGAGATGCTGGCGAAATCGATCTCCTAACCGTAAGCCAGTTTCCCCTATGTACTTCAAACCGCAACGTTTGCACATGATAACATAAATGACATTTCGTGAAGTACTGGTTACTAAATGTAAGAGTGGTAACGTTTCTAGTGACTAAGGGCTGTATTGTGTCTGGTGACTAAATGTAAGAGTGGTAACATTTCTGGTGACTAAGAGCTGTATTGTGTCTGGTGACTAAATGTAAGAGTGGTAACGTTTCTGGTGACTAAATGTAAGAGTGGTAACGTTTCTGGTGACTAAATGTAAGAGTGGTAACGTTTCTGGTGACTAAATGTAAGAGTGGTAACGTTTCTGGTGACTAAATGTAAGAGTGGTAACGTTTCTGGTGACTAAATGTAAGAGTGGTAACGTTTCTGGTGACTAAGAGCTGTATTGTGTCTGGTGACTAAATGTAAGAGTGGTAACGTTTCTGGTGACTAAGCTCTGTATTGTGTCTGGTGACTAAGAGCTGTATTGTGTCTGATGACTAAATGTAAGAGTGGTAACGTTTCTGGTGACTAAGAGCTGTATTGTGTCTGGTGACTAAATGTAAGAGTGGTAACGTTTCTGGTGACTAAGCTCTGTATTGTGTCTGGTGACTAAGCTCTGTATTGTGTCTGGTGACTAAGCTCTGTATTGTGTCTGGTACTGAATGTCACAGTAGTAAGCTGGTAAAATGTTGCGTGACAGGTCATCTACTGAAACAACTTCTGCATGCCATTTTTACAGATTGTGTTTTCCTGAGTAGCGTTGTAAATGAATAGTGTTATGTACAAGCAGTGTCTTGTATGAGAAGTGTCCTGTACGAAGTGTGCAATGCATGAGTACTGGCCCGTATGAGGTATGTTATGTACAAGTGGTGATCCATATAAAGTATGTTGTGTATATGTAGTGTCCTGTATGAGGTGTGTTATGTATGAATAGCATCCTGTATGAGGTGTATTATGTATGAGTAGCATCCTGTATGAGGTGTGTTATGTATTAGTAGCGTTCTGTATGAGATGTGTTATGTATGAGTAGCATCCTGTATGAGGTGTGTTATGTATGAGTAGCATCCTGTATGAGATGTGTTATGTATGAGTAGCATCCTGTATGAGATGTGTTATGTATGAGTAGCATCCTGTATGAGGTGTGTTATGTATGAGTAGCATCCTGTATGAGGTGTGTTATGTATGAGTAGCGTACTGTATTGTGTGTTATGTATGTGAGTAGTGTCATTCTTCTCCTTCTAGTCAGTGGATAATCCTGTTTATGATACTCCTGTTTATAATTCATTCATTCATTCATTCATTTGCATGTCCCTTGCGGAACTTGGCATCCTTAACAGCACTCCTGTAGTCCTCTCGGTTGTGAGCAAGATGGCCTACTGCTGATACATCCATTTGCAGATCATCAACAATGTCTTGCAGCCATCTTCGCCTTGGTCTTCCTCTCTTCCTTTTTCTCATTATGTATCCTTCCAAGACGGTTTTCTCTAGATTATCATGACGTTTAATGTGTCCAAAATATTTAAGTTTTCCCTCTTTAATCATCTTTACTAGCCAGCCTTCTTGAATATTAAGTTCTTGTAGTATGGATATATTTGTTCTTTTTTATGTCCATGATATTTAATGAACTCGTTTGTAGCATTTACATTCAAAGGCATTTCTGTGTCTCTCAGCTGTTTTGTTAAGTGTCCAGGTCTCACAGGCATATGTTGCCATTGGAAAGAAGCATGCCCTTAAAAATCTTATTTTTGTAGATATGTCTGTTTCTCTCCACATATTCTTTAGTTGTTTTACTTTCTGAAGAGCGATAGATGTCCTCCTTTTAATTTCCCTTATTATATCTCCATTATATTAGTAGTGATCCAAGATATTCAAAACTCTCCACTTCTTCCAATTTTTCCTCATTGATACATTATCAGCTGCCTTGTTTGTGTTGTCAGTTGTCATCAGTTTAGTTTTCTTCGCATTAAGATAGAGGTTTTGCTCTTCACTATTCTTACGGACTGACATAATTAGTTTTTCCATTCCTTTTTGCGTTGTGAACAGTAATACTGTGTCATCAGCATATCTAATCTCTGGTATTTCATAATCTCTAATTGTTATGACATCATAATATTCTTTGTCTATATCTTCTCTAACATTCCTCATTATATTTTCAGTACACAAGTTAAATAATTAAGGCGACAATATGAACCCTGTTTATGACTTTAAAAATTTTTTTTGAATTGGATACATTTTTTTTCCTCAATGGTTCTTACAATGATAGACACATGGAACATTAATATATTGATGTCATATATGTACCTTCTAATAATATATATCTATTGTTACAACATGTGTATATTTGTGATTGTCTGCATCTATATATTTGAATAACTCTTCACATATATAAACCATATTACTGTGGTTGTCTCTATTCTGTATTTAACATACAGAAAGTCTGAACTGAAATATTGCTTTGATTATGTTTGCTAGAAAAATAAACATGTCTACTATCAGTTTAGAAGAATAATTACCTTTAAGTGAAGTTTTATACAGTTATTTATATCAGTTGCTTTACATCAGTTCTCTCTCTCTCTATCTCTCTCTCTCTCTCTCTCTCTCTCTCTCTTTCTCTCTGAACCTTATGTGCCCAGGGCACAAGGGGCTTCCGCAAGGGTTTTCCACAAATGCCTGTCCTTTGCCTTTTTTTCTGCTCTTGCCCAGGTGAGCCCTCTATTGCTCAATATCCTTTCTGTTGTTCTTCTCCATGTCTCTTGTGGTCTACCCTTACTTCTGTTCCCCTGTGGTGTCCATCTTAGTGTTATTTTTGGTAGTGAGTCATTCGGAGCAAATGTCCCAACCATCGCCAGCGTTTTTCCTCAATAATTGTTGTCAGTGGCTTCATCTTAATTTCTGCCAAACAGATGTTATTTCTTATAGTGTTTGGCCAAAATATTTTTCTAACTCTTCGTAAACATTTAGTCTGGAAAGAATTCAACTTGTTTTCTATGGTGTTTGGTGATTTTCCAGCATTCACTTCCATAGAGTAGTACTCTTAGAACATTACTCTTAAATATCTTGATTTTCGTATTCATGCTTAGTTTTTTAGATTTCCATACAGTCTGCAGCACTGCAAAAGCCTGGTTTGCTCTAGTAAGTCTGCATTTTCTACTACTCTACTGCCAAGATATACAAATTCATTGACCTCCTCCACTAACTTGCTATCTACTCTGAGTATATTTCTGTTGTTCACATTTTGCTTCATTAACTTTGTCTTTCCTACGCTGATCTTTAGTCCTATGTTGTTTGCATTCTGAGTTATCTTGTTTATTTTATCCTGCATATCTTTGTGGCTGCTTGATAGTAGACAAATGTTGTCTGCAAAGTCAAGGTCTTCCAGCACTATGTCAAGGGTCCATCGTAATCCTCTGCGTTTGTCTGATGTTGCCTCCTTCATCAACCAGTCTACTGCAAAGATAAATAATGGTGATAGTACACATCCCATCCCAGCTTCAGTCCTGTTTGTACCTTAAAGCTGCTGGAGGTATGTTCTCCACAGATCACTTTGCACTGAAAACCCTCGTATAGAGCTTTGATTACATTCACTATATTATGGGGAGGTCATGCCATCTTAGGATTTTCCACAGTGCATCTCTGTTGACACTGTCAAAGGCTTTCTCAAAATCTATAAATAATGCATATGTTGTGCTATGCCACTCATTTGCCTGTTCTAATATTTGTCTAAATACAAATATGTGGTCCATGCATGATCTTCTTTTCCTAAATCCTGCCTGCTCTTTCCGAAGTTTTCCCTGAAGTGCTGGTCCAATTCTGTTAATGATTATTCTGCAATATTATTTTGATGTCATATATGTACCTTCATATAATATCTATCTGTTGTTACAACATGTGTATATCTGTGATTGTCTGCATCTACAAATTTTGAATAGCTCGTTACATATAAGAACTATACTACTGTAGTTGTCTCTATTCTGCACTTAATATACAGAAAATCTGACCTGAAATATTGGCTTGATTATGTTTACTAGAAAAACAAACATGTCTACTATCAGTTTAGAAGAAAAAGTTACCTTTAAATGAAGCTTTACACAGTTACTTACATCAGTTACTTTACATCAGTTACCTTACATGAATTAGTTACCTTACACTAGTTACATTAGTTGCCTAACATCAATTGCTTCATAGCAGTCATCTTACAGCAGTTACTTTGTGTCTTGTAGTCTGCATATTTCTATAGAAATGCTGAATAAATAAGAACACTTGGGTGAGAGTGATACGAGGGGTGTTTGATAAGTTCTCGTCATAAGTGACAACGGATTATTTGTGGACAACTTTTTGGGGTTATTTCTCAACATAGTCCTCTTGCAAGTTTATGCACTTAGTCCAGCGATCCTGGAGCATACAGATTCCTTCTTTGTAAAAGTCAGCATCTTGTGCCAGTAGAAAGTGGTCTACAGTATGAATGAAGACATCATCTGAAGCAAATTTGCGACCACTGAGCTCCTTTTTGAGTTTAGTAAACAAGTAATAGTCTGAAAGGGCCAAATGTGGGGAATAAGGAGGATGTTCAAGAAGCTGGAAGCAGCATTCATGAATGGCAGCCATTGCCACTGCCGACTTGTGAACTGGAGCATTGGCTTGCTGAAAGATGACTACTCTCGTCAATTTCCCTCGACGCTTTTCCTTCAGTTTGACCCGCAGTTGCTTCACAAGATTAGTGTAATAGGCCCCGGTGACATTTCTGCCATTTTGAAGGTAGTCTACCAATAGCACACCTTCTGAATCCCAAAAGATTGAAGCCATCACTTTGCCTGTAGACAGAACCAGCCTTGCTTTCTTTAGAGGTGGGGATCCATGATGTTTCCACTGCTTTGACTGTTCTTTGATTTCTGGTGAGAAGGATGAACCCAAGTCTCATCCGTAGTCACAAATTGCTGAAGAAACTTTTCAGGATCTGCAGAAAAATGGCCAAGATTGTCTCTTGACAAGTTGAGACGCTGTCGTTTGTGATCAGATCTAAGAAATTTTGGAACCCATAGAGCAGAGACCTTTGTCTTTTGAGATCATTGTGAATAATGGCATGAACACTTTCTTGGGAGGTGCCCAACTCAGTAGCAATGTACCGCTCAGTTAGTCGTCGATCCTCCATTATCATGTCATGGATTCTGCCAGTGGTTTCATCGGTGGTTACCGTTCTTGGTCTTCCTGGACCGGGATCATCTTCCAGACTCTCCCTTCCATGTTTGAACTGAGCTGCCCATTTCTTCACTGTGCTGTAAGAAGGGGCACTCTCCCCTAGAGTCTCTACCATATCCTCATGGATCTCCTTTGATGATAAGCCCTTGATGTAGAGGTAGCGAATGACTGTTTAATGAGAAATTTTATCCATTTTCTCAATTTCTGCCACTCCTTACCACTTCAGTAGCCTGTAAAAAAAATTGATTGCAGTTAATTTCTTGAAACTTGGTGTTTAATCTTACATCAAATTAAATGCACTTAATATAAACTGTGTGTTTCAAGTATTTGTACCGTATGCCGAGAAGTTATCAATCATTCCTCGTGTATCTCAATATTTCTATGAAGTTTATATCTCAATATTTATATGAGGCTGTAAGAGAGTAGTATATCTCAATATTTATATGAGGCTGTAAGAGAGTAGTATATCTCAGTATTTATATGAGGCTGTAAGAGAGTAGTATATCTCAATATTTGTATGAGGTGTAAGAGAATAGTATATCTCAGTATGTGTATGACGTTGTAAGAGAGTAGTATATCTCAATATTTGTATGAGGTTGTAAGAGAGTAGTATATCTCAATATTTGTATGAGGTTGTAAGAGAGCAGTATATCTCAATATTTGTATGAGGTGTAAGAGAATAGTATATCTCAGTATGTGTATGACGTTGTAAGAGAGTAGTATATCTCAATATTTGTATGAGGTTGTAAGAGAGTAGTATATCTCAATATTTATATGAGGTTGTAAGAGAGTCAGTCAGTCAGTTATTTGCATGTCCCTTGCGGAACTTTGCCTCCGTTACAGCTCTCCTGTAGACCTCTCGGTTGTAAGCAAGATACCCTGCTGCTAATGCATCAATTTGCAGACTATCAATGATCTTCTTCTTCTTCTTCTTCGTTCGTTTCTCTCACCAAGACCGCCCTGTGATCCTACTGAATTTACGCCTGTGGTCCTCGTTAAGTCCCGTGGTCCCCCGTGTGGTCCCCGAGAGGACCACAAGAGGTTCATAGTACCTCAGGGCTTGAGTCTGTATTCTTGGTGGGTCTCAGAAGCGGGATTGCGTGACACCGTGGTTTTCGTTGCACCAGTTTGGTCTAGAGTTGGACTTTCTCACCGGAAAACCTCGACGTGTTTTGAGATACCCGTGTATCCCCGTCGGGTGAGAGGTGGTTGCCTATCTAGACTGCCCTGGTCAAGTGTCTCCGACTTCAGCATTTTGTGGTCGTGGCCGCTACCCTTCCTAGTTGTGACCAGGATGGAGCTTCTGTCCAGGAGGACGAATCCTCGCCACTAGTGACTTCCCCCCTGGGTTGAGCCGGTTTAGGCACATTATCCCAGTATGGGCATGTTTGGGTCGGGACCGACCTCTAGAGCAGAGGTACTGTGACATGCGTAGCCTTCAAGATTCACCCCTGGTGTGAGCCGGTTTAGGCAAATTCACCAGTATGGGTGTATATCAGGCGTGACCGACCTCTAGAGCGGAGGTAGCAAGACATGTCTAGCCATCAAGTTTCACTCCTGGTGTATGCCGGTTTAGGCATATTTCACCAGTGTAGGTGTATTTCGGACGTGGCCGGCCTCTAGAGCAGAGGCGTCGTGGTATGTGTAGCTCTCGCAGCGATACTACTGGACATACCGATTAAACTTCACTTTATCCTTTCCTTCACCTTTTCACATCGGTGCTGCACAGCAACCTTTATTTCATTTCCGCATTTTCTTCCTTGACCAGGAGGAGCTTCACTCCACGCGCGGCATTCGAAGAGTCTCGTCAGCAGTATCTTAACCTCTGGGATAAGCCGGTTCATGCATTTCACCCGATATGACTGCACTTAGGACGTGGCCGACCTCCAGACAAGAGGTGCCGTGATTTGACTGTTTGCTTCGTTTTACCACCTTTTCCGCAGTGGTGCTGCGCGGCAACCCCATTTGCACCTTTCTTCATTGGCCGGGAGGAGCACCGCTCCACGCACGGCAGCTGAAGAATCTCGCCAACAGCGGTAGATGAACTACCAAATGTGCCACTCATCTACCCTAAGTGTCTGGTTTTCAGACGCCAGATATTCGCCTTCGCCCCTTCTCCTGTCAATTTAAACAGTTCTGCCACGGGAAGGCCAGAAGCTGGACTTGACTGCCAGAGGCTGTTTGAGACGCACGCCGATGGAGTGGAGATCGAGTTCTCCACCCCACCTCCAGCAATAACAGTCCTTAGAAGCACTATCAACGATGTCTTGCAGCCATCTTCGCCTTGGTCTTCCTCTCTTTCTTTTTCTCATTATGTATCCTTCCAAGACGGTCTTCTCTAGATTATCATGACGTTTAATGTGTCCAAAATATTTAAGTTTTTTCTGGTTAATCCTCTTTAGTAGCCAGCCGTCTTCAATATTAAGCTCTTGTAGTGTGGATATATTTGTTCTTTTTTGTGTCCATGATATTTGAAGAACTCTTCTGTAGCATTTACATTCAAAGGCATTTATGTATTTCTCAGCTGTTTTGTTAGGTGTCCAGGTCTCACAGGCATATGTTGCGATGGGAAAGATGCATGCCCTTCAAAGTCTTATTTTTGTGGTTCTGTCTGCTCCTCTCCACATATTCTTTAGTTGTTTTATTTTCTGAGGAGTGATAAGAGAGTAGTAAGAGAGTAGTAAGAGAGTAGTAAGAGAGTAGTGTATCTAAATATTTGTATGAGGTTGTAAGAAAATAATATATCTCTATAATTGTGTGAAGTTATAAAAGAGTAGTATGTCCTAATATTTGTGTGAGGTTGTCTGGTATTTGTGTGAGGTTGTCATAATAAACTGTCTGTTTGTGTTGCCTGCAGCACCCCTACCCCTCGGAAGAACAGAAGAAACAGCTGGCACAAGACACGGGCCTGACCATTCTACAGGTCAACAACTGGTTAGTTCACTGTTGTCTGTCTCTGTCTCTGTGTCTGTCTATCTGTCAGCGTGTCTGTCTTGTGTGTTTGTCTGGTGAGATCAGGTGAAAAAATGATAAACTTTTTTTTCTATTTGACCCTGTTAATTGTCTAGAAAGTGAAAATGGGTTTACTTGAATATCATTTTCTAATATTCACAATTTCTTCTTTCCACAAGCAGTCATAGTCTTTTTGTATAAAATTTCTCAGAACTTTGCTGCAGTCTGAAACAATCAGTTTCAAAACTTTGCTATAGTCTGAAACAATCAATTCCCAAAACTTTGATACAGTCTGAAACAATCAATTCCCAAAACTTTGCTATAGTCTGAAACAATCAATTCCCAAAACTTTGCTACAGTCTGAAACAATCAATTCCCAAAACTTTGCTATAGTCTGAAACAATAAGTTCCCAAAACTTTGCTACAGTCTGAAACAGTCAGTTCCCAAAACTTTGCTACAGTCTGAAACAATCAATTCCCAAAACTTTGGTATAGTCTGAAACAATCAATTCCCAAAACTTTGCTACAGTCTGAAACAATCAATTCCCAAAACTTTGCTATAGTCTGAAACAATCAGTTCCCAAAACTTTGCTACAGTCTGAAACAATCACTTCCCAAAACTTTGCTACAGTCTGAAACAATCAGTTCCCAAAACTTTGCTACAGTCTGAAACAATCAGTTCCCAAAATTTTGCTATAGTCTGAAACAATCAATTCCCAAAACTTTGCTATAGTCTGAAACAATCAATTCCCAAAACTTTGCTACAGTCTGAAACAATCAATTCCCAAAACTTGCTATAGTCTGAAACAATCAGTTCCCAAAACTTTGCTATAGTCTGAAACAATCAATTCCCAAAACTTTGCTACAGTCTGAAACAATCAGTTCCCAAAACTTTGCTACAGTCTGAAACAATCAATTCCCAAAACTTTGCTACAGTCTGATACAATCAATTCCCAAAACTTTGCTACAGTCTGAAACAATCAATTCCCAAAACTTTGCTATAGTCTGAAACAATCAATTCCCAAAACTTTGCTACAGTCTGAAACAATCAATTCCCAAAACTTTGCTATAGTCTGAAACAATCAGTTCCCAAAACTTTGGTATAGTCTGAAACAATCAATTCCCAAAACTTTGGTATAGTCTGAAACAATCAATTCCCAAAACTTTGGTATAGTCTGAAACAATCAATTCCCAAAACTTTGCTATAGTCTGAAACAATCAGTTCCCAAAACTTTGGTATAGTCTGAAACAATCAATTCCCAAAACTTTGGTATAGTCTGAAACAATCAATTCCCAAAACTTTGCTACAGTCTGAAACAATCAATTTCCAAAACTTTGCTATAGTCTGAAACAATCAATTCCCAAAACTTTGCTATAGTCTGAAACAATCAGTTCCCAAAACTTTGCTATAGTCTTAAACAATCAATCCCCAAAACTTTGCTACAGTCTGAAACAATCAATTCCAAAACTTTGCTATAGTCTGAAACAATCAATTCCCAAAACTTTGCTACAGTCTGAAACAATCACTTCTCAAAACTTTGCTACAGTCTGAAACAATCAATTCCCAAAACTTTGCTGCAGTCTGAAACAATCAATTCCCAAAACTTTGCTACAGTCTGAAACAATCAATTCCCATAACTTTGCTATAGTCTGAAACAATCAATTCCCAAAACTTTGCTACAGTCTGAAACAATCAGTTCCCAAAACTTTGCTATAGTCTGAAACAATCAGTTCCCAAAACTTTGGTATAGTCTGAAACAATCAATTCCCAAAACTTTGGTATAGTCTGAAACAATAAGTTCCCAAAACTTTGCTACAGTCTGAAACAGTCAGTTCCCAAAACTTTGCTACAGTCTGAAACAATCAATTCCCAAAACTTTGGTATAGTCTGAAACAATCAATTCCCAAAACTTTGCTACAGTCTGAAACAATCAATTCCCAAAACTTTGCTATAGTCTGAAACAATCAGTTCCCAAAACTTTGCTACAGTCTGAAACAATCACTTCCCAAAACTTTGCTACAGTCTGAAACAATCAGTTCCCAAAACTTTGCTACAGTCTGAAACAATCAGTTCCCAAAATTTTGCTATAGTCTGAAACAATCAATTCCCAAAACTTTGCTATAGTCTGAAACAATCAATTCCCAAAACTTTGCTACAGTCTGAAACAATCAATTCCCAAAACTTTGCTATAGTCTGAAACAATCAGTTCCCAAAACTTTGCTATAGTCTGAAACAATCAATTCCCAAAACTTTGCTACAGTCTGAAACAATCAGTTCCCAAAACTTTGCTACAGTCTGAAACAATCAATTCCCAAAACTTTGCTACAGTCTGATACAATCAATTCCCAAAACTTTGCTACAGTCTGAAACAATCAATTCCCAAAACTTTGCTATAGTCTGAAACAATCAATTCCCAAAACTTTGCTACAGTCTGAAACAATCAATTCCCAAAACTTTGCTATAGTCTGAAACAATCAGTTCCCAAAACTTTGGTATAGTCTGAAACAATCAATTCCCAAAACTTTGGTATAGTCTGAAACAATCAATTCCCAAAACTTTGGTATAGTCTGAAACAATCAATTCCCAAAACTTTGCTATAGTCTGAAACAATCAGTTCCCAAAACTTTGGTATAGTCTGAAACAATCAATTCCCAAAACTTTGGTATAGTCTGAAACAATCAATTCCCAAAACTTTGCTACAGTCTGAAACAATCAATTTCCAAAACTTTGCTATAGTCTGAAACAATCAATTCCCAAAACTTTGCTATAGTCTGAAACAATCAGTTCCCAAAACTTTGCTATAGTCTTAAACAATCAATCCCCAAAACTTTGCTACAGTCTGAAACAATCAATTCCAAAAACTTTGCTATAGTCTGAAACAATCAATTCCCAAAACTTTGCTACAGTCTGAAACAATCACTTCTCAAAACTTTGCTACAGTCTGAAACAATCAATTCCCAAAACTTTGCTGCAGTCTGAAACAATCAATTCCCAAAACTTTGCTACAGTCTGAAACAATCAATTCCCATAACTTTGCTATAGTCTGAAACAATCAATTCCCAAAACTTTGCTACAGTCTGAAACAATCAGTTCCCAAAACTTTGCTATAGTCTGAAACAATCAGTTCCCAAAACTTTGGTATAGTCTGAAACAATCAATTCCCAAAACTTTGGTATAGTCTGAAACAATCAATTCCGAAAACTTTGCTATAGTCTGAAACAATCAGTTCCCAAAACTTTGCTATAGTCTGAAACAATAAGTTCCCAAAACTTTGCTATAGTCTGAAACAATCAATTCCCAAAACTTTGCTACAGTCTGAAACAATCAAGTCCCAAAACTTTGCTATAGTCTGAAACAATCAATTCCCAAAACTTTGGTATAGTCTGAAACAATCAATTCCCAAAAACTTTGCTACAGTCTGAAACAATCAAGTCCCAAAACTTTGCTATAGTCTGAAACAATCAATTCCCAAAACTTTGGTATAGTCTGAAACAATCAATTCCCAAAAACTTTGCTATAGTCTGAAACAATCAATTCCCAAAACTTTGGTATAGTCTGAAACAATCACTTCCCAAAACTTTGGTATAGTCTGAAACAATCAATTCCCAAAAACTTTGCTATAGTCTGAAACAATCAGTTCCCAAAACTTTGCTATAGTCTGAAACAATCAGTTCCCAAAACTTTGCTATAGTCTGAAACAATAAGTTCCCAAAACTTTGCTGCAGTCTGAAACAATCAATTTTCTGAACATTTTTTCTCACATTCTCACGATCGAACAATATTTTCACAGCATTCCTTCCTCCGTCTCAGCACAATCCACTCTGTGTGCATTCTCACTTTCTCTTTTACTTCCGGATTATTTCCTTGTGTTCCAGAAAGCTACAAAAATAATCTAAATTTTATTGACAGTTGTAATTTGCTCTCCCGTCTACTCCTTGCCTCTACTTCTTGCCTCTACTCCTTGCCTCTACTCCTTGCCTCTACACATGGGTTGTAATTCTGATTTCTACTCCTGACTTCTACTCTTGACTTCTACTCCTGGCTTCTACTCCTGGTTTCTACTCCTGGCCTCTACTCCTGGTCTCTATCCTGGTCTCTACTCCTGGTCTCTACTCCTGGTCTCTACTCCTGGTTTCTACTCCTGGTCTCTACTCCTGGTTTCTACTTCTGGTCTCTACTCCTGGCCTCTACTCCTGGTCTCTACTCCTGGCCTCTACTCCTGGCCTCTACTCCTGGCCTCTACTCATAGCCTCTCATCCTGGTCTCTACTCCTGGCCTCTACTCCTGGCCTCTACTCATAGCCTTTCCTCCTGGCCTCTACTCATAGTTTCTACTCTTGGCCTCTACTCCTGGCCTCTACTCATAGCTTCTACTCCTGGCCTCTACTCCTGGTCTCTACTCCTGGCCTCTACTCATGGCCTCTACTCATAGCTTCTACTCCTGGCCTCTACTCCTGGCCTCTACTCATAGCTTCTACTCCTGGCCTCTACTCCTGGCCTCTACTCATAGCCTCTCCTCCTGGCCTCTACTCATAGCTTCTACTCCTGGCCTCTACTCATAGCTTCTACTCATAGCCTCTACTCCTGACCTCTACTCATAGCTTCTACTCCTGGTCTCTACTCATAGCTTCTACTCCTGGTCTCTACTCATAGCTTCTACTCCTAGTCTCTACTCATAGCTTCTACTCCTGGTCTCTACTCATAGCTTCTACTCCTGGCCTCTACTCCTAGTCTCTACTCATAGCTTCTACTCCTGGCCTCTACTCCTACTCATAGCTTCTACTCCTAGTCTCTACTCCTAGTCTCTACTCATAGCTTCTACTCCTGGCCTCTACTCCTAGTCTCTACTCATAGCTTCTACTCCTGGCCTCTACTCCTAGTCTCTACTCATAGCTTCTATTCCTGGTCTCTACTCATAGCTTCTACTCCTGGTCTCTACTCATAGCTTCTACTCCTGGTCTCTACTCATAGCTTCTACTCCTGGTCTCTACTCATAGCTTCTACTCCTAGTCTCTATTCATAGCTTCTACTCCTGGTCTCTACTCATAGCTTCTACTCCTGGTCTCTACTCTAGCTTCTACTCCTGGCCTCTACTTTTAGTCTCTACTCATAGCTTCTACTCCTTTCCTCTACTTTTAGTCTCTACTCATAGCTTCTACTCCTGGCCTCTACTCCTAGTCTCTACTCATAGCTTCTACTCCTAGTCTCTACTCATAGTTTCTACTCCTGTCCTCTACTCCTAGTCTCTACTCATAGCTTCTACTCCTGATCTCTACTCATAGCTTCTACTCCTAGTCTCTACTCATAGCTTCTACTCCTGGTCTCTGCTCATAGCTTCTACTCCTGGCCTCTACTCATAGCTTCTACTCCTGGCCTCTACTCCTAGTCTCTACTCATAGCTTCTACTCCTAGTCTCTACTCATAGCTTCTACTCCTGGCCTCTACTCCTAGTCTCTACTCATAGCTTCTACTCCTAGTCTCTACTCATAGCTTCTACTCCTAGTCTCTACTCATAGCTTCTACTCCTAGTCTCTACTCATAGCTTCTACTCCTAGTCTCTACTCATAGCTTCTACTCCAGTCTTCTACTCCTAACCTCTACTCCTGGTCTCTACTCATAGCTTCTACTCCAGTCTTCTACTCCTAACCTCTACTCCTGGCCTCTACTCCTAACCTCTACTCCTGGTCTCTACTCATGGCTTCTGCCCCTGCCTTTTACTCCTAATCTCTACTCTGGCCTCTACTCCTGGACTCTACTCTGGCCTCTACTCCTGCCTTTTACTCCTTGCTTCTACTTCTGGCTTCTACTTCTGCCTTTTATTCCTTGCTTCTACTTCTAACTTCTACTCCTCGCTTCTACTTCTAACTTCTACTCCTGGCTTCTACTTCTAACTTCTACTCCTGGCTTCTACTCCTGGCTTCTACTTCTAACTTCTACTCCTGGCTTCTACTTCTAACTTCTATTCCTGGCTTCTACTTCTAACTTCTACTCCTGGCTTCTACTTCCGGGCTCTACGCCTGCCGTTTACTCCTGGCTTCTACTTCTAACTTCTACTCCTGGCTTCTACTTCTAACTTCTACTCCTGGCTTCTACTTCTAACTTCTACTTCTAACTTCTACTTCTAACTTCTACTCCTCGCTTCTACTTCTAACTTCTAACTTCTACTTCTAACTTCTACTCCTGGCTTCTACTTCTAACTTCTACTCCTGGCTTCTACTTCTAACTTCTACTCCTCGCTTCTACTTCTAACTTCTACTCCTGGCTTCTACTTCTAACTTCTACTCCTGGCTTCTACTTCTAACTTCTACTCCTGGCTTCTACTTCTAACTTCTACTCCTGGCTTCTACTTCTAACTTCACTCCTGGCTTCTACTTCTAACTTCTACTCCTGGCTTCTACTTCTAACTTCACTCCTGGCTTCTACTTCTAACTTCTACTCCTATCTTCTACTTCTAACTTCTACTCCTGGCTTCTACTTCTAACTTCTACTCGTAGCTTCTACTACTTACTTATACTCCTAGCCTCTACTCATTGCTCCTGGCTTCTGCTCCTGACTCCGGACCCTCTACTCCCGACTTTTAATCCTGACCTCTTCTCCTGACCTCTCCTCCTGGCTTCTGCTCCTAACCTCTACTCCTGGCTTCTGCTCCTGGCTTCTGCTCCTAACCTCTACTCCTGGCTTCTGCTCCTGACTCCTGACCCTCTACTCCTGACCTCTACTCCCGACTTTTACTCCTGACCTCTTCTCCTGACCTCTACTCATGGCTTCTGCTCCTGGCTTCTGCTTCTGGCTTCTACTCCTGACCTCTTCTCCTGGCCTCTACTCCTGGCTTCTACTTCTGACCTCTTCTCCTGGCCTCAACTCTTCTCCTGGCCTCTGTTCCTGAGCTCTTCTCCTGGCCTCTATTCTTCTCTTGACTTCTACTCCTACTTATGGCTTCTACTCATAGCTTATACTCCTGAGCTCTTCTCTTTTCCTCTATTCCTGACCTATTCTCCTGTCCTCTATTCCTGACCTCTTCTCCTGGCCTCTATTCCTGAGTTCTTCTCCTGGCCTCTATTCCTGACCTATTCTCCTGTCCTCTATTCCTGAGCTCTTCTCCTGGCCTATATTCCTGAGCTCTTCTCCTAGCCTCTATTCCTGACCTCTTCTCCTGGCCTCTATTCCTGACCTCTTCTCCTTGCCTCTATTCCTGGCCTATATTCCTAGCCTCTATTCCTGAGCTCTTCTCCTGGCCTCTATTCCTGACCTCTTCTCCTGGCCTCTATTCCTGACCTCTTCTCCTGGTCTCTATTCCTGACCTCTTCTCCTGGCCTCTATTCCTGACCTCTTCTCCTGGCCTCTATTCCTGACCTCTTCTCCTGGCCTCTATTCCTGACCTCTTCTCCTGGTCTCTATTCCTGACCTCTTCTCCTGGCCTCTATTCCTGACCTCTTCTCCTGGCCTCTATTCCTGAGCTCTTCTCCTGGCCTCTATTCCTGAGCTCTTCTCCTGGCCTCTGTTACTGAGCTCTTCTCCTGGCCTCTATTCCTGGCCTATATTCCTGACCTCTTCTCCTGGCCTCTACTCCTGGCCTCTACTCCAGGGCTTTACTCCTTGATCACGTGATAGTCTGTGAGTTGAGTAACGTCTCTGCTTTTAATTTACATTTTCATCATTCTCTTGGCTTGATCCTCTTTCTTTCTTTCTTTCTTTCTTTCTTTCGTTTTTACTTGTAACTAAATAATAATTTCTATTTTTGTTACTGCCTTTTCTTCATCACTTTCTATTTTTCCCTCTCTCACTCATATTCTGTCTCTCTTTCCCTCTCTTTCTTACTCACCATCTGTCTTTCTTGCTCACCCTCTCTCTCTATCTCTTCTTTCCCTCTCTCTCTCTTACACCCTCTATCTCTCTAGCATGTAAAGATTATATTATTATTATTAATGCTACGCTTAGGTTTACTACTAGGATTTCTATTATAAGTAACTATTGTTACAGATACTTAGAAAGTAGGCCAGAAATGATGGGAAAGTCGAGAGACGACATTAATAAATCAATACGACTGACGCTGACAAAGATGAACAGAAGAAACAGACGAATAGAGGAGGCAGACACACTACGCTGACAAAGATGAACAGAAGAAACAGACGAATAGAGGAGGCAGACACAACGACGCTGACAAAGATGAACAGAAGAAACAGACGAATAGAGGAGGCAGACACAACGACGCTGACAAAGATGAACAGAAGAAACAGACGAATAAAGGAGGCAGACACAACGACGCTGACAAAGATGAACAGAAGAAACAGACGAATAGAGGAGGCAGACACAACGACGCTGACAAAGATGAACAGAAGAAACAGACGAATAGAGGAGGCAGACACAACGACGCTGAGAAAAGGGAAGTGCTAAAGAAAAACGTTCGGAAGAAAAAATAGTCCAGTAAGAACAGGAGATGACACATTGTGACAGACCCTAAACGCGTGAGAACAAGTTGCCAGTAGGAACAAATCAGATATTTAGGACTGGACGGTTTAAGAAAAGCCAAAAGTCTGGTTGGCGACGGATAGTACATGACGAATAGAGAAAAGGACTTAGCAATCAGACAAAGTCCTTTTCTCTATTCGTCATGTACTATCCGTCGCCAACCAGACTTTCAGACAAAACAGCACTAAAACACACAGTCACATGAAGTTACCATAGTCATGGGAGATTTTAATGCCAAAGTTGGTAAAGGAAGAACTTCGGACATCGTTGGTGACTATGGACTGGGGGAGAGGAATGACAGAGGTTATAAATTAATTGAATGGGCAAGAATACATAGCATGGTTGTAGGAAACACCTGGTTTAAACAACATCCTCGAAGACTGGCAACGTGGTGCAGCCCAGACAAAAAGACATTTAACCAGATAGACTACATATTAATCAACAAGCGAACCCGGAATGCATTACTGACAACAAAAACCATGCCAGGAGCTGACTGCAATAGTGACCATGATCCACTCTGTGGAAAAGTTAGAATAAAGCTAAAGAAAGCAGGCAGAAAAGTGAGAAACATCAAACTGAATACAGAACTCCTTAAAAATGACCAAGAACTGCGAGAACAATACAAAGTTATTATAACAAATAGAAACAATGCACTAGCAAAGATAAATAGTATAGATGAACAATGGGAAATGTTAAGAGATTCTATCCACCAAACTGTTAAGGAGATAATACCACCGAAAAAAGAAGCCTCTAAAAATAAATGGATGACAGACGACATCTTAGGACTGATGGACAGGAGGAGGAGGAGTAAAAATAACGAGGAAAAATATAGCAAGATAAATAAAGAAATAAGACGCAAATGCAGAGAAGCAAAAGAAGTGTGGTTAAATGAACAGTGCAGACAGATAGAGGACGCTCATAATAAAGAGAGCAAAAACATGCACAAACGAATTAGTGAACTCACAGGCAGGAAAACAAAATATACCACAGGATGCCTGAAATCGAAAGAAGGTAAAATGTTAATGGGAAAAGAAGACATTGTGGACAGGTGGACAGAGTATATCGGTGAGCTATATGGAGGAGAAAGACCAGAATTAACACCAGATAATGAAAACTGTGATGGACCGCCAATAATTGAAGATGAAATC
Organism: Achatina immaculata; assembly: GCA_009760885.1. Taxonomy (NCBI): domain Eukaryota; kingdom Metazoa; phylum Mollusca; class Gastropoda; order Stylommatophora; family Achatinidae; genus Lissachatina; species Lissachatina immaculata. Next base: position 37,812,111 of record CM019718.1, on the reverse strand, counting down.
ATAGATGCCATCAAATACATGAAGAAAGGAAAAGCGACTGGGCCTGATAATATAACAATAGAAGAAATAGAGGCACTAGAGGAGACAGGAATAAAAATAATAACCAAGTTACTGAATGATATTTACAACAGTGGTTATATTCCCAGTGACCTGATTAAATCCACGTTTATAGCACTACCAAAGAAACCAGGTGCAAAGGAATGTGACAACCACCGGACTATCAGCCTCTCATGTCACATAACGAAGCTACTGCTGAGAATAATTATGAGAAGAACAAGGAAAAAGATAAAAATGGAAATAGCAGATGAACAGTTTGGATTTGTTGAAGGAAAGGGAACACACAATGCCATTTATGCTTTACGAACACTAACAGAAAGAGCTTTAGAAGTACAGAAAGATCTCTACTTATGCTTCATTGATTACACAAAGGCATTTGACAAAGTGAAACATAGTGAAATTATTAAAATGCTTGAAGACATCAATATAGACGGCAAAGACTTGAGGATTGTAAAACATCTATACTGGCAGCAAGAAGCAGCAGTTCGAGTTGAAAATAGAATTGGAAAATATCAACCTATAAAACAAGGGATGCGACAAGGATGTGTACTATCTCCAGACCTTTTTTCTCTGTACAGCGAGAATATTCTAAGAACAATCATCACAGAACCAGGCATAAAAATTGGAGGATACAATATTAACAACCTTCGGTATGCTGACGACACAGTACTGATAGCGGAGAACCAACAAGACCTGCAAAATCTGTTGGATAAAGTCGCCAAAGAAAGTGAACAGAAAGGCCTTACTTTGAACATCAAAAAGACAGAGACTATGGTTATATCTAAGAAACAGAATCCACCAGCATGCAGTATTCAATTAAACGGAACCATTCTAAAGCAGGTGCAGAAATTCAAATACCTTGGAGCAGTAATAACTGTTTTGGGAAATGCAAAACAGAAATTATGAACAGAATAGGCCAAGCAAAGACTGCATTTCAGAGAATGAGAAACATATTAGCTAACACATCTTTATCAACAAATATTAGAAAACAAGTCCTAAAATGCTATATTGAACCTATCATGTTATATGGAAGTGAATCAAGGACAATAGGCAAGTCTGCACAAAAATCATTGGAAGCAGCAGAAATGTGGTTTATTAGAAGAATGTTGCGAATCCCTTGGACAGCAAAAAATAACTAATGAAGAATGTATGAGAAGAGCTGGAGAGACAAAATACCTTGTCAGAAGGATAAGAGAGAGACAATGTACTTTCATAGGACATGCAATGAGAAGAGGGGGCATTGAAAATATTATAACAACAGGAAAAATAGAAGGAAGAAGATCAAGAGGAAGACCAAGAGAAATGATACTGGACAGTCTGACGGGATGGTGTGAGAGGAGATCACCAACTGAACTGATGGCCTGCATGAAGGATCGGGTACTCTAGAGAAGCATAATAGCCAACGCCAGTCGGCACGGCACCTGATGATGATGAATCAGACAAATACAGATAGAAAGTGCCACAGGCAAAGGGCTGGGCATCCGGCAACACTACCTGACAGGTTAGTGACTCGAGAGCCAATAGATGCGCATGTAGATATCCTGGGGGCGGAGCCAAAGTAACTAATTGGTCAGCAACCAAACCGGACTTCAGGATGAAAAGTTTGAAGGTGGAGACGTCAGGGCAGAGTAGAGCAGTCCTGATAGTCGGGGGAAACCACCACCACCACCACCACCACTCACACACACACGCACCACTCGTAAGAGTTTTCCAAAGTTGCACAGTGCAAGGTCTTGACAAACCTGAGACATACACACACACACACAAAAAGAGGAGAGAGAGACTAGAACACATATGAGAGACACCAGCTAGATTTTTTACATAACATAATAAACATATGATTTAGTAGATACATACAGACACACACACACTCCCTCAGGGCAGAGTGACTACTCACAAGAAGGCCGCACACAGAAGCTAGGTTAGACAGAATGTACACACCAAGTACATGCCATATAGCACATGTCAAACATCTCCCTAGTACATTATATTTCACAGACCACAAGACAGTCGTAGCAACAGTAAACACAGTCCCTACAGCTATACCTTTAAAACGATCACCACACTGGACATTTAACATCACACTTCTCCAAAAACAAACAATTTGTTGAAAACATGACGCAAGTGATACACACTTTCACTAATAACACACCCACACACAACATCCAACAACGCTGGGAGACTTTAAAACATGCAATAAGAGACAAAGCACAAAAGCTCTCAACACAGATACACAGAGAAAGGCTGAGACAGGAACAAAATATTAGAAGAAGCAATCAAACTAACAAAACAGATGGACAAAAACTCATACCATTTACTCACGCTACAAGAAGAACTGGATAAACATAGACAACACAGATTTCAGGGCGCATTTCTAAGAACAAGACTCAACACCATCACACAAGAAATACCTACCAAGCAGTATTTAAGCATAGAGCAAAACATACAACGGAGCAGACAGATAAGAGAAGTAATAGACGCCACAGGGAACAGACAAACAGAGAGTACAAACATAGTACAAGCCATTAGAGAATACTACAAAACACTGTACACCGAGAAAGAACGCAAACACACATACAGGACAAATACATGCAGTACACTAAACAACTCACGACCTCAGACAAGCAAGCACTAGCCAAACCACTAGCATTAGAAAACATGACACAGGTAAGCACTAGACACACCACTAACTTTATAAAACATGACGCAGGCAAGCACTAGACACACCACTAACATTAGAAAACCTGACACAACCAAGCACTAGACACACCACTAACATTAGACAACCTGACACAGGCAAGCACTAGACACACCACTAACATTAGACAACCTGACACAGGCACTACAAATAATGCAAGAAAACAAGTCACCAGGACCAGACGGCCTCACAGCAGAATTCTACAAAAACGTCTTTCCACTCTTAGGTCCTCTTCTCTTACAATTCTTCACCGAGACCTTCCAAAACAAACAACTCCTGCCCAGTCTAAATCTATCCTACATCGCTCTCATACCCAAAGACAACGCAGACAAGACAACTCAAAACCTGCAGACCCATATCTCTGCTAAACGTATTTTACAAGATCCTCACAAAAGCGCTCACAAACAAGCTCAAACTACTTATGCACAAACTCATACACGAAGACCAACAATGTAGTGTAGAGAACAGAAACATACACCAGCACACACACTTCATACGAGACGTCATATACTACACACACCAGAAGAACTGCCAGTCGTCAGTTCTTTCCTTAGACCAGGAGAAAGCCTTCGCTAGAGTGTCACACAAATACCTACACAAGACACTACTCCATTGTAACATAGGGAACTACTTCAGAGATTGGATTCACATTCTCTGTTCCAAACCTGAGAGCAAAGCTTAGTAAACCACACGCTTACAGAAACTTTCAGGCTAACTAGATCAGTGAGACAGGGCTGCCTCCTCTCCCATTTACTGTACATACTCACTCTAGAAGCACTTCTAGAGAAGATCAGACAAGACACAACAATCCAGGGGACTTTCCTACCTGGCGGAGGAGAGAGAAAGTTACTCGTGGACGATACGATCTTCCTCCCAACAACAGACAGATCAGTAACCCAAATTTTAGACACCTTCACAGAGTTCGGTGAAGGTGTGGAGCCAAATTCAACATACAGAAATCAGTCATCATGAGCACAGGCAAATGGCGAGATAAAAGGGACTTCCCTTATCGTCTCACACGCACAGACAACATCCACCTGTACGGCGTTACCTTCCCATCACACCCGAATATAATACACAAACCCACATGGGACAACCTCATAACATACATTACAAACATGTTACAACGATACAAATACAAAACAGCAACAATTTTTGGTAGAAGCATCATAGTAAACACATACACAATAGCAAAAATAATATACACCGCCACAGTACTAGACTCTCCACAGCAGACAAACAAAGAAATAAACAGACAAATCAGACACTTTATCTTCACAAACACCGCACACAGCATACAACATAAAACTCTCATACAGGACAAACTACACGGAGGTATTGTCTTACAAGACATACAGACAAACTACATGGAGGTATTGTCTTACAAGACATACAGGACAAACTACACGGAGGTATTGTCTTACAAGACATACAGGACAAACTACACGGAGGTATTGTCTTACAAGACATACAGGACAAACTACACGGAGGTATTGTCTTACAAGACATACAGGACAAACTACACGGAGGTATTGTCTTACAAGACATACAGGACAAACTACACGGATGGATTGCCTTACAAGACATACAGGACAAACTACCTGGAGGGATTGTCTTACAAGACATACAGGACAAACTACCTGGAGGTATTGTCTTACAAGACATACAAGACAAACTACACGGAGGTATTGTCTTACAAGACATACAGGACAAACTACACGGATTGATTGCCTTACAAGACATACAGGACAAACTACACGGATGGATTGCCTTACAAGACATACAGAACAAACTACCTGGAGGGATTGTCTTACAAGACATACAGGACAAACTACACGGAGGTATTGTCTTACAAGACATACAGGACAAACTACACGGAGGTATTGTCTTACAAGACATACAGGATAAAGTACACGGATTGATTGCCTTCCAAGACATACAGGACAAACTACACGGATGGATTGCCTTACAAGACACACAGACAAACTACACGGATGGATTGCCTTACAAGACACACAGACAAACTACACGGATGGATTGCCTTACAAGACATAAAGACAAAAATATAAGCACTCAGAATCAGCCACTTAGGTCGCATCATCAAACACCAAAACCACCACCTGCTAGCTCACTACTACATGAGACTTAGACTATCAAACTTAGTCCCACCAAACCAGCACCCGCTGGCTCACTGCTACATAGGACTTAGACTATCAAACTTAGTCCCACCAAACAACTCGCAGGCACACCACTTTGGCACACTACCACCCTTCTACAAGAACTGCATACAAGCAATTCAAAGACACGAAACACTCATTCAGTGCAAAACAAATGACATATACAAACATTTGGTCAGAAATCAAGCACCGCCATTATATCTTAGGATCAAGAGGGGACTCAGATACCCCATACTAGACTACACTGACACGTTCCAAAACCTTCATCTCAGAAACATCACACCAAAAGCCAGAGAAATCACTTTCAGACAATATGACACCCACGACACACAGACAAAGACACAGAAACATGGGACGATGTTACCTATGCGGGAGGAACACACTAGAAACAGAAGAACGCATTTTCTATGAATGCAAAACAGTGGCAACCAGTGTAAGAACAATACAGAACACAATAGAAACACACACGGCACAACAAGCAGGCATCTACAAAGCCATCATACAATCCCTGAAACTCAGCCGGACACACAGACCAAGTTACTGGCCCTGCTGGCACACGCACCAAGTTACTGGGCCTGCTGGCACACGCACCAAGTTACTGGCCCTGCTGGCACACGCACCAAGTTACTGGCCCTGCTGGCACACGCACCAAGTTACTGGCCCTGCTGGCACACGCACCAAGTTACTGGGCCTGCTGGCACACGCACCAAGTTACTGGGCCTGCTGGCACACGCACCAAGTTACTGGGCCTGCTGGCACACGCACCAAGTTACTGGCCCTGCTGGCACACGCACCAAGTAACTGGCCCTGCTGGCACACGCACCAAGTTACTGACCCTGCTGGCACACGCACCAAGTTACTGGGCCTGCTGGCACACGCACCAAGTTACTGGCCCTGCTAGCACACGCACCAAGTTACTGGCCCTGCTGGCACACGCACCAAGTTACTGGCCCTGCTGGCACACGCACCAAGTTACTGGCCCTGCTGGCACACGCACCAAGTTACTGGCCCTGCTAGCACACGCACCAAGTTACTGGCCCTGCTGGCAGAGTTCAAGTTCTTGGTGTGGACATCCAGAAACAAGTCTCGTTTTTACTTCTGTACGTTTACTCCTGCCACACTCTTAGGTCTCTTTCAGCGGAGATTAAGCAGAATAATGGACTGAGAGAGAGAGAGAGAGAGAGAGAGAGAGAGAGAGACAGACAGACAGACAGACAGACAGACAGACAGAGACAGAGAGACAGAGAGAGACAGAGAGAAACAAGAAAAGGTTAAAAACATTTCATGTACATCACATGAGAGAAAGAGAAGGCTCATGTCAAAAACATTTCATGTACATCACCAGAGAGGAAGATAAATATGGGAGAGGAAGTGAGGGAGAGAGAGGCAGAGAGACAGAGAGACAGAGAGACAGACGCACAAAAAATTAGAGGAACATATAAAACCCTTTTTCACAAATCCTGTTTTATATGCTTTAAAAAATACAATAAAATTTTTTAAAAAAGACGTCAGGGCAGAGAAGAGCAGAGAAGTCCTGAAAGTCGAGGGAGAAGTCAGGGCAGAGAAGAGCAGAGAAGTCTTGGCAGTCGAAGGAGACATCAGGGCAGAGAAGAGCAGAGAAGTCCTGGCAGTCGAGAGAGACGTCAGGGCAGAGAAGAGCGGAGCAATCCTGGAAGTCGATTGAGACGTCAGGGCAGAGAAGAGCAGAGAAGTCCTGAAAGTCGAGGAATACGTCAGGACAGAGAAGAGCAGAGAAGTCCTGAAAGTTGAGGAAGACGTCAGGACAGAGAAGAGCAGAGAAGTCCTGAAAATCGAGGGAGACGTCAGGGCAGAGAAGAGCGGAGAAGTCCTGAAAATCGAGGGAGACGTCAGGACAGAGAAGAGCGGAGAAGTCCTGAAAATCGAGGGAGACGTCAGGACAGAGAAGAGCAGAGAAGTCCTGAAAATCGAGGAAGACGTCAGGACAGAGAAGAGCAGAGAAGTCCTGAAAATCGAGGAAGACGTCAGGGAGAGAAGAGCAGAGAAGTCCTGAAAATCGAGGGAGACGTCAGGGAGAGAAGAGCAGAGAAGTCCTGAAAATCGAGGGAGACGTCAGGGAGAGAAGTCTATAGAAGGAAGAGGTCCAGACGTCTGAAGGGAACGAAAAGCAGAAGTCATAGAAATCTAGACGTGAGAAGCGCAGAAGTTACAGATATCTAGACGTGAGAAGCGCAGAAGTTACAGATATCTAGACGTGAGAAGCGCAGAAGTTACAGATATCTAGACGTGAGAAGCGCAGAAGTTACAGATATCTAGACGTGAGAAGCGCAGAAGTTACAGATATCTAGACGTGAGAAGCGCAGAAGTCCAGACGTGAGAACCGCAGAAGTTACAGATATCTAGACGTGAGAAGCGCAGAAGTTACAGATATCTAGACGTGAGAAGCGCAGAAGTTACAGATATCTAGACGTGAGAAGCGCAGAAGGTACAGAAATCTAGACGTGAGAACCGCAGAAGTTACAGATATCTAGACGTGAGAAGCACAGAAGTTACAGATATCTAGACGTGAGAAGCGCAGAAGTCATAGAAATCTAGACGTGAGAAGCGTAGAAGTCATAGAAATCCAGACGTGAGATGCACAGAAGTCATAGAAATCTAGACGTGAGAAGAGCACAGACGTGACAAGCGCAGAAGTCATAGAAATCTAGACGTGAGAAGCGCAGAAGTCACAGAAATCTAGACGTGAGAAGCGCAGAAGTCACAGAAATCTAGACGTGAGAAGCGCAGAAGTCATAGAAATCTAGAAGTGAGAAGCGCAGAAGTCATAGAAATCTAGACGTGAGACGCGCAGAAGACACAGAAATCTAGACGTGAGAAGTGCAGAAGTCCAGACGTGAGAAGCGCAGAAATCTAGAAATGAGAAGCGCAGAAGTCATAGAAATCTAGACGTGATAAACGCAGAAGTCACAGAAATCTAGACGTGAGAAGCGCAGAAGTCATAGAAATCTAGACGTGAGAAGCGCAGAAGTCATAGAAATCTAGACGTGAGAAGCGCAGAAGTCATAGAAATCTAGGCGTGAGAAGCGCAGAAGTCACAGAAATCTAGACGTGAGAAGCGCAGAAGTCGCAGAAGTCTAGACGTGAGATATGCAGAAGTCACAGTAATCTAGACGTGAGAAGTGCAGAAGTCACAGTAATCTAGACGTGAGAAGTGCAGAAGGCACGGAAGTCTAGACGTGAGAACAGAAGAAAAAGAAGAGCCAAGGGAAAGATGAGCAGGGAGAGTAGAGGAGGTGCACGAGTATTACTCGCCATGACTCGAGAGCAGAACTAAAGCTCCGATATCAACGTCCTCGGGAGCAGATCTAAAGCTCCGATATCAACGTCATCGGGAGCAGAACTAAAGCTCCGATATCAACGTCCTCGTGAGCAGATCTAAAGCTCCAATTTCAATATTCGGGAGCAGAACTAAAGCTGCGATATCAATATTCGGGAGCAGAACTAAAGCTGCGATATCAATATTCGGGAGAAGAACTAAAGCTCCAATAACAACGTACTCACGAGCAGAACTAAAGCTCCGATATCAACATACTTGGGAGCAAGACTAAACATATCAACATACTTGGGAGCAGAACTAAACATATCAACATACTTGGGAGCAAGACTAAACATATCAACGTACTTGGGAGCAGAACTAAACATATCAACGTACTTGGGAGCAGAACTAAACATATCAACGTACTTGGGAGCAGAACTAAACATATCAACATACTTGGGAGCAGAACTAAACATATCAACATACTCGGGAGCAGAACTAAAGCTCCGATATCAACATACTTGGGAGCAGAACTAAACATATCAACGTACTTGGGAGCAGAACTAAACATATCAACATACTTGGGAGCAGAACTAAACATATCAACATACTCGGGAGCAGAACTAAAGCTCCGATATCAACATACTTGGGAGCAGAACTAAACATATCAACGTACTTGGGAGCAGAACTAAACATATCAACATACTTGGGAGCAGAACTAAACATATCAACATACTTGGGAGCAGAACTAAACATATCAACATACTTGGGAGCAGAACTAAACATATCACATACTTGGGAGCAGAACTAAACATATCAACATACTTGGGAGCAGAACTAAACATATCAACATACTTGGGAGCAGAACTAAACATATCAACGTACTCGGGAGCAGAACTAAAGCTCCGATATCAACATACTTGGGAGCAGAACTAAACATATCAACGTACTCGGGAGCAGAACTAAAGCTCCGATATCAACATACTTGGGAGCAGAACTAAACATATCAACGTACTCGGGAGCAGAACTAAACATATCAACGTACTCGGGAGCAGAACTAAACATATCAACATACTTGGGAGCAGAACTAAACATATCAACATACTTGGGAGCAGAACTAAACATATCAACATACTTGGGAGCAGAACTAAACATATCAACATACTTGGGAGCAGAACTAAACATATCAACATACTTGGGAGCAGAACTAAACATATCAACGTACTCGGGAGCAGAACTAAAGCTCCGATATCAACATACTTGGGAGCAGAACTAAACATATCAACGTACTCGGGAGCAGAACTAAAGCTCCGATATCAACATACTTGGGAGCAGAACTAAACATATCAACGTACTCGGGAGCAGAACTAAACATATCAACGTACTCGGAGATGAAGACAAGCAGACGAAAACATTCCGCCTCCACAAAACACGGACGCTCAGACTGTCCCAGGTAAGTAGATCGACCCTGGGAGAAACAGACAGAAGTGCATCGTGTGAAATAGACAGATATGGTAACAGGTAGTCACACAGACGTGATGAACCTAAGAGATAGTTTGTTACCGGTTCTTAGACGAGTTAGAGAACCAATGTCAAGCTAGTGAGAAGAAAACTAGAAGAAATGACTTATATTTCGTGGACGGTCCATTTTAACGTAGTACAGACAGACCAGACATAACTAGGTATTTAGATTTAATTCGTGGATGTGTCCCGAGAGTGGAAGTAATAAAATTGTACATAAATGCTGGTGGGAGTCAGAAGGAGGTGCATATTTAGGCTGAGGTTCCTGATGGTTATAAATTTTCCTACGAACTGTTGGTATAAAGACTGCGAACCTATTAACTTCTGTAAATAAACTATCATTATCTTACTGGACAAAGAGATGTCCTCGTATCATGGCATTGGTGTAAGCATTAATTGTTCTTTGTGACCAGGTGTTAAAGTATAGAGTAACAAGAACCAGTTAAGAATAATGCCAGAGTACTTTAAGATGAACAATTTCATCAATATAATAAGAACAAAGAACTTCAGCTATCTACAGTATTGATCTACCATATCATACTGGGTAGTCTACATTACTAGATTCGGCAAGATTATACTAGTCTACAAATTCAACTTCTACGCATCTAAAACATCACAACTTGACAATATTAAATCTCTTTTTCCCTCTCTCACTCACCCTCTTTCTAATCTCTTTCCCTCTCTTACTCACCCCCTCTCGTCCCCTCTCTCACTCACCCCCTTTCTCTCACTCACCCCCTCTCTCTCACTCACCCCCTCTCTCTCTCTTTCCCTCTTTCCCTCACCCTCTCTCTCTTTCACTCTCTCACTCACCCTCTCTCTCACCCTCTCTCTAATCTCTCATTCATCCTCTCTCTCACTCATCCCCCCTCTCTCTCACTCATCCCCCTCTCTCTCTCTCTCTTTCCTTCTCTCACTCACCCCTCTCTCTCACACTATCTCACTCACTCTCTCTCACTTATCTCCTCTTTCCCTCTCACACTCACCCCCTCTCTCTCACTCACCCTCTCTCTTTCTCTCTCTCACTCACCCTCTCTCTCTCTCACTCACCCCCTCTCTCTCATTCACGCTCCTTTCCCTCTCTCACTCATCCTCTCTCACTTTCTCTTTCCTCTTTTCCTCACCCCCTCTCTCTCACTCACTCTCTCTCTCTCACTTATCTCCTCTCTCTCTCTTTCCCTCTCTTACTCACCCCCTCTCTCTCTCACCCTCTCTCTCACTCTCTCTCTCTCACTTACCCTCTCTCTTTCCCTCTCTCTCTCACTCACTCTACTTTCCCTCTCTCACTTTCTCTTTCCTCTTTTTCTCACCCCCTCTCTCTCACTCACCCTCTCTCTCTCTTTCCCTCTCTCTCTCTCTTTTCCCTCTTTTCTTCTCTCACTCACCCTCTTTCTCACTCACCCCCTCTCTCTCTCTCACTCTCTCTCTCCTTTCCCTCTCTCATTCATCCTCTCTCTCTCTTTCCTTCTCTCACTTACCCTCTCTCTCTCTCATTCCCTTTCTCTCTTTCCCTCTCTCACCCACCCTCTCTCTTTCCCTCTCTCTCTTTCCCTTTCTCTCTTTCCCTCTCTCACTCACCCTCCCTCTCTCACTCATGTTTTTTTCATCAATAATTTTTGTCATCATCTTTACATATTAACTTTTCTTCTCCTGTTTGCGTTCGTTTATGTTTTCAACATTTAGGCTCAGAATATGCTCTTCCTTACGATGTTGAATCACTTATAGTATGTTCTTCCTTATGACTTTCACTTAAAATATGTTTTTCCTTATGACTTTGTAAATCATTTCAAATATGTTCTTCCTTATGACTTTGTAAATCACCTAAAATATGTTCTTTCTTATGACTTTGTAAATCACCTAAAATATGTTCTTCCTTATGACTTTGTAAATCACCTAAAATATGTTCTTTCTTATGACTTTGTAAATGACTAAAAGTGCCAGGGAAGCTGTGTTGGTTCACAGATCTGAGCTGCTGTTGAAGTGTTAGATTCCTGGGCTGATCCTTCCTACCTCAACAGTGCTAGGACTTAGCTCACTCATTTGCTACTCAACAATGCTAGGACCTAGCTCACTCATTTGCTACTCAACAATGCTAGGACCTAGCTCACTCATTTGCTACTCAACAATGCTAGGACCTAGCTCACTCATTTGTTACTCAACAATGCTAGGACCTAGCTCACTCATTTGCTAATCAACCATGCTAGGACCTAGCTCACTCATTTGCTACTCAACAATGCTAGGACTTAGCTCACTCATTTGCTACTCAACAATGCTAGGACCTAGCTCACTCATTTGCTACTCAACAATGCTAGGACCTAGCTCACTCATTTGCTAATTAACAATGCTATGACCTAGCTCACTCATTTGCTACTCAACAATGCTAGGACCAACTTCAGCATTGTCTCTCGCCCCTGACTTTTTCCATATTATCGTAAATGAATTGTTGCAGCAGAAAGTAGTTACGTTCTGTAAATAAACCTAAAGTATATGTAAAAATTTTGACTGACAGAAATGTTTAGCAAGAATTTTATAGGCAACATTCTCTCTAGAATCGTTTAGCAAGAATTTTATAGGCAGCGTTCCTTCTATAATTGTTTAGCAAGAATTTTATAGGCAGCGTCCCTTCTAGAATTGTTTAGCAACAACTTTATAGGCAACATTCCTTTTGTTTATGAAAATTTTATTTTTATAAAAACAGAGACCACGGATAAAAATAAAACTTGTAAAATTTGACGATATATTTAATAACTGAATAGTTTTTATCCCATCGAATACATATCTATGACAAACTTTCTATTTATCTCAAAAGAATACATACATATCTATGACTATAACAGAGTTGCCTAAGATCCTAAGCACCCAAATATACTAGAATTCCCTCTTATTCTATGACTATAATAGAGTTGCCTAAGATCCTAATCACCAAATATACTAGACTTCCCTCTTATTCTATGACTATAAAAGAGTTGCCTAAGATCCTAATCACCAAATATACTAGACTTCCCTCTTATTCTATGACTATAAAAGAGTTGCCTAAGATCCTAAGCACCAAATATACTAGAATTCCCTCTTATTCTATGAGCGTCCTTTAAGGCACCAGTTTATCAGGATCCTCTCTCTCTCTCTCTCTCTCTCTACTATGTTGTGCCTGCATAGAACACGGCAGCAAGTGATCAGCAAGAACACATGGAACGTCTTCTTAGACAGAACTACTCATAAAGAAATAATTTGACATCTACTGTGCTTATGATATTATTCCTGTTGTTGTTTGCCTGTCTGATTTTATTCAGCTGCTTGTAAACCAACAGGCAGCATGTCACTGTAGTACTCCCTGAGTGACACAACAACAATACCCAGACTCGCCTCTACTACAACGAAAACACCAGCGTCACAAATGAAGAAAATATCAACTAGACTTCCATTCTCACAACGGAACTACAGCAGAAAAACTCCATCAAGTATATACAACTCCACCTAGGAAGTACACATCAGACTACATTTATTGAATGAGAAAAATGAATGGTGAAACTGATGGATGCCACGAGTCTTATATTTTAGTCTTGTCATGCCACGAGTTTTATATTGTAGTCTTGTCATGCCACGAGTCTTATATTGTAGTCTTGTCATGCCACGAGTCTTATATTGTAGTCTTGTCATGCCACGAGTCTTATATTTTAGTCTTGTCATGCCACGAGTCTTATATTGTAGTCTTGTCATGCCATAAGACTCGTGGCATGATTACGCCACTGGGAAGAAACCACAAGCAACAAATAATCAGAAGTTTTATATACTTACAAGATTGTCGAAAACTTCACACAAAGTAACGAATTCCAAAATATCACAACAACCTATTTCCTAAATAAGGCCATATCAACTGCCTGTCCAAAACATGACGACGCTACAAACTGTACGCTACATTTTCATGATTTCTGTTATATACTAGCTACAGTTCCAAACTCAATCTCAATAGAAAACGTCAAAAACCTCCAAAAAGTCTATCTGAAACTCATACTGAAGTCTACATCTCATCTGAAATCTCTGAAAAACAGCCTGCCCGAAAAACAAGCCCTGGTCAACTTTTGTGACCCTTAAATATTCCCTAAAAAAATATCCCCTAACTTCCCGTTCATTTCACGTGAAGTAGCATATTTTAGTTTTCACTAAAACAAGATCTTCATAAAAATGCTCTCTGTTACCCAAAGTTTGTCTGTTGTCTTCATAGAACACGGCAGCAAGTGATCAGCAAGAACACATGGAACGTCTTCTTAGACAGAACTACTCATAAAGAAATAATTTGACATCTACTGTGCTTATGATATTATTCCTGTTGTTGTTTGCCTGTCTGATTTTATTCAGCTGCTTGTAAACCAACAGGCAGCATGTCACTGTAGTACTCCCTGAGTGACACAACAACAATACCCAGACTCGCCTCTACTACAACGAAAACACCAGCGTCACAAATGAAGAAAATATCAACTAGACTTCCATTCTCACAACGGAACTACAGCAGAAAAACTCCATCAAGTATATACAACTCCACCTAGGAAGTACACATCAGACTACATTTATTGAATGAGAAAAATGAATGGTGAAACTGATGGATGCCACGAGTCTTATATTTTAGTCTTGTCATGCCACGAGTTTTATATTGTAGTCTTGTCATGCCACGAGTCTTATATTGTAGTCTTGTCATGCCACGAGTCTTATATTGTAGTCTTGTCATGCCACGAGTCTTATATTTTAGTCTTGTCATGCCACGAGTCTTATATTGTAGTCTTGTCATGCCATAAGACTCGTGGCATGATTACGCCACTGGGAAGAAACCACAAGCAACAAATAATCAGAAGTTTTATATACTTACAAGATTGTCGAAAACTTCACACAAAGTAACGAATTCCAAAATATCACAACAACCTATTTCCTAAATAAGGCCATATCAACTGCCTGTCCAAAACATGACGACGCTACAAACTGTACGCTACATTTTCATGATTTCTGTTATATACTAGCTACAGTTCCAAACTCAATCTCAATAGAAAACGTCAAAAACCTCCAAAAAGTCTATCTGAAACTCATACTGAAGTCTACATCTCATCTGAAATCTCTGAAAAACAGCCTGCCCGAAAAACAAGCCCTGGTCAACTTTTGTGACCCTTAAATATTCCCTAAAAAAATATCCCCTAACTTCCCGTTCATTTCACGTGAAGTAGCATATTTTAGTTTTCACTAAAACAAGATCTTCATAAAAATGCTCTCTGTTACCCAAAGTTTGTCTGTTGTCTTCATAAACAGTCTTCCCAAACTCCAGTAACCCGTGACAAGTCCAACTTTTCCCTGTCACAGCATGATCTAAGCGTTCTAAAAATAGATCTTATTCGAGTTTTACATAAACAAGTCGACACTTTTCACGAGATTAAAGGGCTGTATAGATACTTAACCAACTTTTAAAACTTGATTATTTCCCTTCGACTAAAAAAAAATCAAGCTTACTCTAATAATATACTGAATACTGCTACATAACATCATTTTTGTTTATCCCAACAGAATACGTATCTATGGCAACATTTTAAAGAAAACTATACACATATGATATTAATGTTAACTGTTTTGTTTATTCTGAAATCTGATTAAAAGAACAGAAGGCATACCAACATTATCACTTGGATATCATGATAGTAACTGGGTTGATAGATTATCTCTGCTGCCAGTTAGATATCATGATAGTAATTGGGTTGATAGATTATCTCTGCTGCCAGTTAGATATCATGATAGTAACTGGGTTGAGAGATTATCTCTGCTGCCAGTTAGATATCATGATAGTAATTGGGTTGAGAGATTATATCTGCTGCCAGTTAGATATCATGATAGTAGATGGGTTGAGAGATTATTTCTGCTGCCAGTTAGATATCATGATAGTAATTGGGTTGAGAGATTATCTCTGCTGCCAGTTAGATATCATGATAGTAGATGGGTTGATAGATTATCTAGATCTCGTGCTTGGGCTACATTCTGCACTTGTAGTCAGTTGTATTTAGTTTGTGTTAAGAAAGCGAAATCAACATATTAGGAATGAGTGAAGTTAGATGGACTGTGGGGAGAGGAATGACAGAGGTAGTAAATTAATTGAATGGGCAAGAATACACAGCATGGTTGTAGGAAACACCTGGTTTAAACAACATGGGCAAGAATACACAGCATGGTTGTAGGAAACACCTGGTTTAAACAACATCCCCGAAGACTGGCAGCCCAGACAAAAAGACTTTTAACTAGATAGACTATGTATTAATCAACAAACGATTCCGCAATGCATTACTGACAACAAAAACCATGCCAGGAGCTGACTGCAATA
Source organism: Achatina immaculata (assembly GCA_009760885.1). Classification (NCBI taxonomy): domain Eukaryota; kingdom Metazoa; phylum Mollusca; class Gastropoda; order Stylommatophora; family Achatinidae; genus Lissachatina; species Lissachatina immaculata. The sequence continues at coordinate 37,796,014 of CM019718.1, read as the reverse complement.
GTGACCATGACCCACTCTGTGGAAAAATTAGAATAAAGCTAAAGAAAGCAGGCAGAAAAGTGAGAAACATCAAACTGAATACAGAAATCCTTAAAAGTGATCAAGAACTGCGAGAACAATACAAAGTTATTATAACAAAAAGATACAATGCAATGGCAAAGATAAATAGTATAGATGAACAATGGGCCATGTTAAGAGATTCTATCCACCAAACTGTTAAGGAGATAATACCACCAAAAAAAGAAGCCCCTAACAATAAATGGATGACAGACGACATCTTAGGACTGATGGACAAGAGGAAGAGGAGTAAAAATAACCAAGAAAAATATAGCAACATAAATAAAGAAATAAGACGCAATTGAAGAGAAAGTAAAGGAAGTGTGGTTAAATGAACAGTGCAGACAAATAGGGGACTCTCATAATAAAGAGAGCAAAAACATGCACAAACGAATTAGTGAACTCACAGGCAGGAAAACAAAATATACCACAGGATGCCTGAAATCAAAAGAAGGTAAAATGTTAATGGGAAAAGAAGACATTGTGGACAGGTGGACAGAGTATATCGGTGAGCTATATGGAGGAGAAAGACCAGAATTAACACCAGATACTGAAAACTACAATGGACCACCAATACTTGAAGATGAAATCATAGATACCATCAAACACATGAAGAAAGGAAAAGCGACTGGGCCTGATAATATAACAACAGAAGAAATAGAGGCACTAGAGGAGATAGGAATAAAAATAATAACCAAGTTACTGAATGACATTTACAACAGTGGTTATATGCCCAGTGACCTGCTTAAATCCACGTTTATGGCACTACCAAAGAAACCAGGTGCAAAGAAATGTGACGACCACCGGACTATCAGCCTCTCATGTCACATAACAAAGCTACTTCTGAGAATCATAATGAGAAGAACAAGGAAAAAGATACAAATGGAAATAGCAGATGAACAGTTTGGATTTGTTGAATGAAAAGGAACACACAATGCCATTTATGCATAACTAACACTAACAGAAAGAGCTTTAGAAGTACAGAAAGATCTCTACTTATGCTTCATTGATTACACCAAGGCATTCGACAAGGTGAAACATAATGGAATAATGACATCATTATAGATAGTAAAGACCTGAGGATTGTAAACATCTATACTCGCAGCAAGAAGCAGCAATTCAAGTTGAAAATATAACTGAAAAATATCAACCTATAAAACAAGGGGTGCGACAAGGATGTGTACTATCTCCAGACCTTTTTTCTCTGTACAGCGAGAATATTCTAAGAACGATCATCACAGAACCAGGCATAAAAATTAAAAATTAACAACCTTCGGTATGCTGACAACACAGTACTGATAGCCGAGAACCAACAAGACCTGCAAAATCTCTTAGATAAAGTCGCCAAAGAAAGTGAACAAAAAGGCCTTACTTTGAACATCAAACAGTCAGAGACTATGGTTATATCTAAGAAACAGAATCCACCAGCATGCAGTATAAAATTAAACGGAACTATTCTAAAGCAAGTGCAGAAATTCAAATACCTTGGAGCAGTAACAACTTCAGATGGGAAATGTAGAACAGAAATTAGGAACAGAATAGGCCAAGCAAAGACTGCATTTCAGAGAATGAGAAACATATTATGCAATACATCCTTATCAATGAATGTTAGAAAACGAATCATAAACTGCTATATTGAACCTATCTTGTTATATGGAAGTGAATCATGGACAATAGGCAGATCTGCACAAAAATCATTGGAAGGAACAGAAATGTGGATTTTTAGAAGAATGTTGCGAATCCCCTGGACAGCAAAAATAACTAATGAAGAATGTAGGAGAAGAGCTGGAGGGACAAAAAAAAACCTTGTCAAAAAGATAAGAGAGAGACAATGTACTTTCATAGGACATGCAATTAGAAGAGGGGGCGTTGAAAATATTATAACAACAGGAAAAATAGAAGGAAGAAGATCAAGAGGAAGACCAAGAGAAATGATACTAGACAGTCTGACGGGATGGTGTGAGAGGAGATCACCAACTGAGCTGATGGCCTGCATGAAGGATCATGTACTCTGGAGAAGCATAATAGCCAACGCAGTCGGCACTGTACCTGATGATGATGATGATGATGATAAAAAAGCGCTAAGAGTGGAAGGACAGAAAGGAGTATAAAGACAGAAGAGACTAGAACGACAAGTGAAAGGAAGATATGAATGAATGAATAATCTTTATTTTTAAAAGGGTAAAGAATTGGGCACGCAGGCCCGTCTTACATTCTGCCCTTCATCACTCTATCTTTCATTCTTCCCACACGCTTGATTTAGTACAAATATACAAATTAAATTAGGAAAAAACATATCAAAAGAGTGTAAGATTTAACTACTACATTCAAAGTAAAAGAGAAGAAGTAATTAACCTAATAAAATAGCACTCACGCACACATACATACGCAGACATATACATAAACAAAAATACATATTAAATACAGATCTTCTAGCATATGTTTTTAACAAACATTAAAATAATTTCTAACAATATCTAACAAGTTGCTTTTTCTAACTATGTCATTTTAGTACTTAATGGTTGGCGAGTCATGGGTTGAGAGAGTGTTGGTTATTTTATGGAGGCATATAATCACAAGCAAGTAAAAAATGAAACAGGTTTCAGTTAAAGGATGAAGTATTACCAATGGATTTTAAATGGTAGGGGAGGGTGTTCCAGAGCTGTACTGCAGAGTAGGCAAGGATTTTCTTGTACAGATCAATCCTGGGTTTAGGAAGAAGACAGTTTTTCAAACGCTGGCTATGTTTAGTATTATACGTAAACAGTGAGCACAAGTAAGGCGGAGCATTGTGCGACAGAATTCTGTGAACAAACTTAACTTTGTTAAAAATGATTCTATTTCTGAGGGGTAGAATTTTGAGTTGTTTGTGTTGATCTACAGTCTGTACTGGGTGTTTGTCACAAATAAGATTTAATGCTCGCTTGTGAAGTGAGTGGAGCCTTTTCGTGTTTGAGACTGAGCATCCATTCCAGATTGTGGAACAGTAATCTAAGTGTGTTTGTATAGATAAAAGCATAACAGTATGTGAGGATAGGAGGATAGTTAAGACGAAAACGACAGGCTAAAGTAAAATTGACCTTCAGCGTGGGACAGACAAGGTCAGGGCTGTACCGGTGGGAAAAGTAAAGTGTTGTAGCATCCTGCCTGTGCTGCTCATTACATAACAGAATTGTACGATCTGAAGTTCTGATTGTTAAGTATCAGGGCCAAATTATTAAGAGAACGCATGCGGTATCTAGGGACCCTTCTCCTATGCACAATATGTGGACAATGTAATACACAAGGTCAGGAAGGCGTTGGGAGCAGTTAGGTCAATGGCTGCAGCAAACTTTCCACATCGCTCTCTGTTCTTGCTGATGCAGGCGTTGGTTATGTCATTACTGGAGTAAGGTCTTGTTAAAAGCACAGCTGAACAGAATAGAGCGTGTACAGCATAACAGAATAGAGCGTGTACAGCGGAACAGACTAGAGCGTGTACAGCGGAACAGACTAGAGCATGTACAGCGGAACAGACTAGAGCGTGTACAGCGGAACAGACTAGAGCGTGTACAGAATGAGCCAAAAAGAGTGGTCTGTAGCGTCCACGCGCTTTCTGCTTGATAAACTGAGTGGGAGGTCTAAACACAAGCAAGTTCAGGTCAAGGCAGACATCAGAGTTGATGGCATCCTCTCCATAAGGAGCAGGGCTTGATAAACTGAGTGGGAGGTCTAAACACAAGCAAGTTCAGGTCAAGGCAGACATCAGAGTTGATGGCATCCTCTCCATAAGGAGCAGGGCTTGATAAAGGGCAGACGCATCAAGCGAGGCAGATCCTGGATGGCTGAGAATACAATGTCAGCGTGCGATCTAGGTCAGATGAATAAAGAAAGGCCGTGAATGTCGAGATTGGGCACAGAGGGCAATTGAACTTTGGGTTCAAGATCTCTTCCAGCATCACGGTGGGTCTTTCCATACAACATAAAAATGGCTCATTAAGTCGGAACAGTAGAAGTGACTGGGGTTTTGGTGTTAACTGAAATGGAAGAGCAGTGGCACAGGTTTCGGGAGCCTTTGAAGTCACTACATCATCATGGGAATGGAAACAGGCTGAGTTGGCAGCCATGGAATGGCTAATTGCCCATGATGTGGTTCATGGCGTCCTTGTGACCGACTGACTTCACAAGGTTGAGAAAAAAATTGCTTCTTCGAAAAGAATGGGTTCTTCTGTTAAGCCAGTCAATTGTGATGAGTCTAACTTGGCTTTGTCTAGGGCATGCTGGAGTACATGGCAATGAAGTGGCAGAGAGACTTGCTGGACAGACTAAAATGAATGACGGGCTGAGAATGGACAAAGGGGACATTGCTAAAGATTTATTGGAAAGACTGCGGGAAAATGAAATAGGGAATAGAAAAATAATGCAGCTGTGAAGAGATTGCTGGAGATAGTACAAATTAAAGGTGCCGGCAGGAAATCCGAACTGTGTGGCAGAAAACGTAAAGAACCAACATTTGACAGGAACAATTAGCAAACATTCTCTTTGGTGGATGTTGAAGCATGCGCTTGAGAATATATGGGACTGTAACGTCGGAATCTGATTTTGAACCTTTCTTCTACATGTTAGTGTTTGTTTTGTCTTTGTTTTGTCAACGTGTTTTGTCTTTCTTTTATCTTTCTTTTGTCAACGTGTTTTGTCCTTGTTTTGTCAACGTTTTTTGTCCTTGTTTTATATTTGATTTGTCGATGTATTTTGTCTTTGTTTTGTCAACGTTTTTTGTCTTTGATTTGTTTTTGGTTTGTCTTTTTTGTCTACGTGTTTTGTCTTTGTTTTGTCAACGTTTTTGTTTTTGTTGTGTCTTTGTTTTGTCGACGTTTTTTGTCTTTGTTTTGTCGACGGGTTTTGTCTTTGTTTTATCGACGTGTTTTGTTTTTGTTTTGTCGACGTCTTTTGTCTGTATTTTTGTCGTTTTATTATCTAAATGTGTGGTTCTGTTTTATTTTGTTTTGCTTCGTCTAATGTTTTCTTGTCTTGTATCGACGTGTTGTGTCTTAGTTTTGCACTTATCATTTTATTATTGTGTTTTTATGTTAGCAAACTTGGTAACTACTTTCTTCATGGCAGGTAATCGTTCTTTTCCCAGCCACAATCCATATTTTTGAGAGCCAAATTAGAAATATTCAAGTAGCATTTCTGATAACTTGTGTTGCCTGTGTCAAGAGTTGTCTATGATGTAGACCAGTGCTTGTGCTGGATTTGCTGGCTTTATTACTTTGTTTATGACTTGATTTCTTTACTATGGTCTGGAGTGGACATAAAACTGCACCAGGTGTGACAGACACTTCCCTCTGGCCCAAGTGTTGTCTCAGTTTAGTGCCCCCAACTGTTTGTTTTTTTGTGAACTGTACGTGGTCTGTGAAAGTTTTGTCAATGTTCATAAAGGTTATGTAAGTGTACCTGAATGATGGAAGTTTTGTCAGTGTGCATGAATGATGGAAGATTTATCAGCGTACCTGAATGATGGAAGTTTTGTCAGCGTACCTGAATGATAGAAGTTTTGCTAGTGTACATGAATGATGGAAGTTTGGTCAGTGTACATGAAGGTTTTGTCAGTGTGCATGAATGATGGAAGTTTGGTCAGTGTACATGAATGATAAAAGTCCTTCAGTGAACATGAATGGTGGAAGTTTTGTCAGTGTACATGAATGATAAAAGTCCTTCAGTGAACATGAATGGTGGAAGTTTTGTCAGTGTACATGAATGATAAAAGTCCTTCAGTGAACATGAATGGTGGAAGTTTTGTCAGTGTACATGAATGATAAAAGTCCTTCAGTGAACATGAATGGTGGAAGTTTTATCAGTGTACATGAATGATAAAAGTCCTTCAGTGAACATGAATGGTGGAAGTTTTATCAGTGTACATGAATGATAAAAGTCCTTCAGTGAACATGAATGGTGGAAGTTTTATCAGTGTACATGAATGATAAAAGTCCTTCAGTGAACATGAATGATGGAAGTTTTGTCAGTGTACATGAATGATAAAAGTCCTTCAGTGAACATGAATGGTGGAAGTTTTGTTAGTGTACATGAATGATAAAAGACCTTCAGTGAACATGAATGATGGAAGGCTTGTCAGTGTACATGAAGGTTTTGCCAGTGTGCATGAATGATGGAAGTTTGGTCAGTGTACATGAATGATAAAAGTCCTTCAGTGAACATGAATGGTGGAAGTTTTATCAGTGTACATGAATGGTAAAAGTCCTTCAGTGAACATGAATGGTGGAAGTTTTGTCAGTGTACATGAATGATAAAAGTCCTTCAGTGAACATGAATGGTGGAAGTTTTATCAGTGTACATGAATGATAAAAGTCCTTCAGTGAACATGAATGGTGGAAGTTTTGTCAGTGTACATGAATGATAAAAGTCCTTCATTGAACATGAATGGTGGAAGGCTTGTCAGTGTATAAGGAGCACAAACTTCAGACCATTTCTCCTCGTCAGTTTCTGTCCGTGTTTTAAGATGTTCTTTTATGTTATTCTCATCATAATATGTCCGTAATTATCAAACAATAACGTGTACGCTATTATCATATATGTACCTTATTATCATAAGATTGTTCTGAAAGAATAGAAGAACATAAGAAGTATGGAAGAGATAGTGAAATGTTTAAAGAAATTAAGACATTGACGAGAAAAGTCACACCCAAGCTAAATGTAATTTGTGATGAGATGGGCAATATCTTGATAGAGAAAGAGGAAACTCTAGAAAGATGGAAAGAATATTGCAGAGGAATGTATGAAACAACCGACTGTGAAAGCAGAAATCAACTGTGTGAATTATTATTGGAGGAGAAAGAACCAGAACCGACAGTAGAAGAAGTTTTATGGGCAATAAAGAATCTGAAAAATGGTAAATCACCAGGATGTGATGAGATAACAGCTGAACTTATTAAAGCAGGAGGAAAGGAATGTGCAACAATCTATCATGCACTATATAAAAAGATATGGCATTCATGTATTTGGCCAAAAGAATGGAAGAAAGCTGTATTCATACCACTGCCAAAAAAAAAAAAAAAAAAAGGTAACCTGAAATTATGCACCGATTACAGAACTGTTGCCCTGATTAATCATGTCAGTAACATTTATTCTATTAAAAATCATAATGGGTAGACTTCGTAAGAAAACAGAAGAAGAATATGGTCCAAGTTGGTTTCGGGCAAAGTAGGGGATCAAGAGATCATATATTCAATATAAGATTAATAATAGAGAAATGCAGATAGTTTAACGTGAATGTATAGTTATCTTTTATAGACTACTCAAAGGCATTTGACTGTTTACAACACCAGAAACCGTGGGAAATAATGGAAAAAATGGGATTTCCAACACATTTGATACAATTATCATCACCAACAAACAGCAGCCAGAAGAAATGGTAAACAACAAATTTGTTTGACATAAAACAAGGGGTCCGTCAGGGGTGTATAATGTCGCCTTACTTATTTAAATTGTATACTGAAAATACTGAAAATATAATGAGGAATGTTAGAGAAGATGTTCATTCATTCATTTGCATGTCCCTTGCGGAACTTTGCCTCCCAAACAGCACTCCTGTAGGCCTCTCGGTTGTGAGCAAGATGGCCTGCTGCTGTTGCATCCATTTCCAGATCGTCAACGATGTCTTGCAGCCATCTTCACCTTGGTAGTCCTCTTTTTCTTTTTCCCATTATGTATCCTTCCAATATGGTCTTCTCTAAATTATCATGACGTTTAATGTGTCAAAAATATTTAAGTTTTCTTTAATCCTCTTTAATAGCCAGCCTTCTTCAATATTAAGCTCTTGTAGTATAGATATATGTGTTCTTTTTTTGTGTCTACGATATTTGGAGAACTCTTCTGTAGCATTTACATTCAAAGGCATTTATGTATTTCTCAGTTGTTGTGTTAATTGTCCAGGTCTCACAGGCATATGTTGCGATGGGAAAGATGCATGCCCTTAAAAATCTTATTTTTGTATTTCTGTCTGCTCCTGTCCACGGATTCTTTATTTGTTTTACTTTCTGAAGAGCGATAGATGTCCTCCTTTTAATTTCCCTCATTGTATCTCCATTATTAGTTAGTAGTGATCCAAGATATTCAAAATTCTCCACTTCTTCCAGTTTTTCCTCATTGATACATATTTCAGTTGCCTTGTTTGTTTTGTCAGTTGTCATTAATTTAGTTTTCTTTGCATTAAGATAGAGGTTTTGCTCTTCACTTTTCTTACGGACTAACATAATTAGTTTTTCTATTCCTTTTTGTGAAGTGGACAGTAATATTCATTAGCATATCTAATCTCTGGTATTTAACAGCCTTCAATTGTTATGTCATCGTAATATTCTTTGTCCAAATCTACTCTAACATTTCTCATTATACTCTCAGTATACACGTTAAATAAATAAGGCGACAATATGCACCCCTGACAGACCCCTTGTTTTATGTCAAATCAAGTTGTTGTTTCACCATTTATTCTTACTGCTGCCTGTTGGTCTAGATACAGCAGTGATGTTAATTGTATTAAATGTGTTGTTAATCTAATTTTTTCCATTATTTTCCAAAGTTTCTGGTGTTGTACACAATCAAATGCTTTTTAGTAGTCTATAAAAGATAATTATACTTCTGCTTCTTCTTCTTCTTCTTCGTTCGCTTCTACCACCAAAAACCGCCCTGTGATCCTACTGAATTTACGCCTGCGGTCCTCGTTAGGTCCGGTGGTCTCCTGTGTGGTCCCGGAAAGGACCACACGAGATCCACGAGAGGACCACAAGGGGTTCAGAGTATCACAGTGCTTTAGCCTGTATTCTTGGTGGGTCTCAGAAGCGGGATTGCGTGACACCGTGGTTTTCGTTGCACCAGTTTAGTCTAGGGTTGGACTTTCTCACCAGAAGACCTCAACGAGTTTTGAGATACCCGTGTATCACCGCCGGGTGAGAGGTGGTTGCCCATCCAGTCCAGAGCTGGACTTTCTCACCGGAAAACCTCAGCGTGATTAGGATACGCAAACATCCCCGCCGGGTGAGAGGTGGTTGCCTATCTAGACTGCCCTGGTCCAGTGTCTCCGACTTCAGCATTTTGTGGTCGTGGCCGCTACCCTTCCTAGTTGTGACCAGGATGGAGCTTTTGTCCAGGAGGACGAATCCTCGCCACTAGTGACTTCCACCTCTGGGTTGAGCCGGTTTAGGCATTATCCCAGTATGGACGTGTTTGGGACGTGACCGACCTCTAGGGCAGAGGTACTGTGACATGCATAGCCTTCAAGATTCACCCCTGGTGTGACCCGGTTTAGGCAAAATTCACCAGTATGGGTGTATATCAGGCGTGACCGACCTCTAGAGCGGAGGTGGCATGACATGTCTAGCTATCAAGTTCCACCCCTGGTGTGTGCCGGTTTAGGCATATTTCACCAGTGTAGGTGTATTTCGGACGTGGGCGGCCTCTAGAGCGCAGGCGCCGTGGTATGTGTAGCTCTCGCAGCGATACTACTGGACATACCGATTGAACTTCACTTTATCTTTTCCTTCACCTTTTCACATCGGCACCGCACAGCAACCTTTACTTCTTTTCCGCATTTTCTTCCTTGACTGGGAGGAGCTTCACTCCACGCGCGGCACTCGAATAGTCTCGCCAGCAGCTTATCTGGGATAAGCCGGTTATTTCACCCTATATGACTGCGCTCAGGACGTGGCCGACCTCCAGACCAGAGGTGCCGTGACTTGACTGTTTGCTCCGCTTTATCCTTTCTACCACCTTTTCCGCAGTGATGCTGCGCGGCAACCCCATTTGCACCTTTCTTCATTGGCCGGGAGGAACACCGCTCCACGCACGGCAGCTGAAGAATCTCGCCAACAGCGGAGATAACTATAGATTCACATTAAATTCTCCTCATTTCTCTATTATTAATCTTATATTCTTGTATATTTATCTTCCAGCTGTCATGCACATGTGTATCTCTATATGTATCTCTATACCAGCTGTTATATATACCTGTATATTTATCTACGAGATGTCATACATATCTGTATCTGTATTTACCAGGTGTCATATATCTTATCTTATACCTTATATCCTTCCCGTGCCGTTAAATGTCACATAGGGCTCGCAAAGTAGTTCGCCAATTTTTCCTGTCTTCGGCGAGTCTTTCAACCTCATCAGAGGATTTTATGCCTGTTAATTTGGCCTATATAAAAAATATAAATTATACTCCTTCCTACAACTACAAGCTTTCCCAATATCTATTTGATGTCGACTACATGCCTCCATGAATTATAAAACTTAAAAGTTATCTTAAGCTGCTCTTACAGACACCGAATACAATTAATTGTTTTCTGAATAGTCCCGAAAATTTTGTTTAGTAGATAGTCATTTATAATGTATGTAGTTACTTCTGTACTGAGTGAATGTTTAAGAGCGAAACGTAAATGTTATATTTTATTTTATGTCTCTGAGATTCAATGTTAGTTATGTTTGTTATATGAACAGTATATTTGTAGAATGTCTGGAATAGAGTGAAAGATGTATGAAAAAGGGCTGAATGTCAGACAGGCCTGCGTGCCCAATTCTTAACCCTTTTGAAATAAAGATCAATCAATCAATCAATCTCTTAATAATGCCCTCTTCAGAGTTTCACGCGGTCTGCCTCTTTTTCTTCGGCCTGTTGTGTTCCACTTGATAGCTTGTTTTGGGATTCTCTGATCATTTCTTCTCATCACGTGACCAACATATGTCCATCTCCTTTTCCTGATCACCCATGAGATGGCGGTCGTTTTTAAAACGCTCTCGCCGGCATGCAGAAATCCGCAGAATTCCGCTTGATCTGTCACATATCCTGTACCAGGAGTTGGGCATAAGGCTAACAACCTTATCCTGGGACCTATCTAGAGGCAACTCCAGATGGGAAAAAAAATGATATCCTTATGGAAACTCGTAGAGAAACCAACCGAGCATCAGGAATGCCAACTCCGAAGAGCTCATTCGTCGGCCCCAAACATGTCATATATATATATATCCGTATATTTATCTAGGAATTCAAAAGTTATAAGCACAAAAACCAAGTTAAGACTATTCAATTCAAATGTAATATCCACCCTCATTTATGCATGCGAAAGCTGGAAAACAACTAAAGAAATACACAAGAAATTAGACTCTTTTGAAAACAAATGCCTAAGGAAAATACTCGGCATCAAGTGGAATGAATTCAAGAACAATGCAGAGATAAGACAGATGACTGAACAACAACCAGTCTCACGGGTGATCAGGAAAAGGAGATGGACATATGTTGGCCACTTGATGAGAAGAAATGAGCAGAGAATCCCAAAACAAGCTATCAAGTGGAACACAACAGGCCGAAGAAAAAGGGGCAGACCGCGTGAAACTCTGAAGAGAACATTATTAAGAGAGGCCAAGTTAACAGGCATAAAATCCTTTGATGAGGTTGAAAGACTCGCCGAAGACAGGAAAAATTGGCGAACTACTTTGCGAGCCCTATGTGACGTCTAACGGCACGGGAAGGATATAAGATATAAGATAAGATAAGATATTTATCTACCAGCTGCCATATATATCTGTATATTTGTTTACCAGCTGTCATACATATCTGTATCTGTATTTACTTTCTTTTATATATATATATATATATATATATATATATATATATATGTGTGTGTGTTTAGGAATAATTATTCACATGCGTATCTAAGAACTCTAAGCACTGATCTATATCTGTGTCTAAGAACAATTATACATATCTGTAAGAACTGTGACATATATCTGTATGTGTATTTACTACATTTGACACGTTAATGCTCATGTGACATCATCATCATCATCATCATCAGACAACATCAGACATCATCAGGCAACATTTTCTAGATGACACGACAAAGCATTTAAATGATATTTAGGAGACGAGAGTAGGCAGGGTCTTGTTGCGAGCAGGATGTGGAGTGTGAGTGGATTGTTGTTGCCTGTGAGGTTCATCAGGGTATGGTATTACTAGATTGTCTGTAAAAACGCATATCCTCTAATCCTTAATATTTTACAATCCTTACCTATCAATAATACTTTACAACTTCTGATTTATTTATTTATGTAATCCTTGATATTCTAGAATCCAAATCCCTTGATATTGTGGAATCCCGATCCGTTGATATTCTTGAATCCCGATCCTTTATATTCTAGAATCCCGATCCCTTGATATTCTAGAATCCCGATCCCTTGATATTCTAGAATCCCGATCCCTTGATATTCTAGAATCCCGATCTCATGATATTGAGGAATCCCGATCCTTTATATTCTAGAATCACAATCTCTTAATATTCTAGAATCCCGATCCTTTATATTCTGGAACCCCGATCCCTTGATATTCTAGAATCCCGATCCTTTATATTCTAGAATCCCGATCCCTTGATATTCTAGAATCCCGATCTCATGATATTGAGGAATCCCGATCCTTTATATTCTAGAATCACAATCTCTTAATATTCTAGAATCCCGATCCCTTGATATTCTAGAATCCCGATCTCATGATATTGAGGAATCCCGATCCTTTAAAATTAATAATGAATAGAGCACTTAGCTGTAACTGTAAGGAGATGTGGCTTGTCCGACGCTGTGTATCAGAAATAAGCATGGTAGTGCGTAGAGACTGTTTAAGTGGAGAACTGTGATTGTGGTCGGTGGGTTGTAACTGGGGGTGGTGGGTGGGGAGCCGGGGAGTGAAGAGAGAAAGTGGTTCAGTGTTAACATAGCCAGGAGAAGGTGAAATAGATGACTATAGTTAGGACAGAGGGGTTGTAATATGACGCTGTGAGGAGGTTCTGAACTATGCGTAACAAGTGAGAAGGGAGTGGAGCTTAGTGGAGAGGGATTATAATTGTTGAAGAGGAGAATGTTAGGTGCAGCTGAAAAGCGAGTTTAACCCGTGTGGTTCCATCGTCCCATAATCCTGAATGTGGCAGTTCTCAAGCTCTAGGCGGCTTGTGTCATCTGCGTGACATTGTTTGATGGCTGTTACCAGAAAATCAGATTTGCCTCTGTGGTTTGGGCCACTGAAATGACTTGGGACTGGTTTCGAAGCATGCTGGGTGATATCGTACAGATGTATCTGCATGTGGTCCCCTAATCTGAGGCCAGTCTCACCAATATACGTTATCCTGCATCTTTTGCAAACAATGACATATATCACATTACGGGACTCGCATGTGAATCCCTCATGAAGAGTGAGGATAGTTTTGGGAAAGGTGATTGTTTTCGTTTCCCAGACTACCGGGCAGGTAACGCAGCGGGGGCGGTTACATTTTCTGGTGCCAACATATGTAAGGCTCTGCTTCAAGTGGCTGTGTACGAGGATGTCCTTAAGGTTTGGCTCACGTTTGTATGCCAACAGGGGTGGATCAGAAAAAATGTCGCCCTCAGATCTGGACAACGAACGGAACCAATATGGCAACAAGAAAAGGCTCGTTTTTAGTCACAGTAACTAGGCATAATGTTTTTAGTCACATTAAATAGGCATAATGTTTTTAGTCACATTAAATAGGCATAATGTTTTTAGTCACATTAACTAGGCATAATGTTTTTAGTCACATTAACTAAGCATAATGTTTTTAGTCACATTAACTAGGCATAATGTTTTAGTCACATTAACTAGGCATAATTTTTAGTCACATTAACTAGCCATAATGTTTTAGTCACATTAACTAAGAATAATGTTTTAGTCACATTACCTACGCATAATGTTTTAGTCACATTAACTAGGCATAATGTTTTAGTCACATTACCTACGCATAATGTTTTAGTCACATTAACTAGGCATAATGTTTTAGTCACATTACCTACGCATAATGTTTTTAGTCACATTAACTAGGCATAATGTTTTAGTTTGAATGTAAATGCTATAGAAGAGTTCTCCAAATATCGTGGACACAAAAAAGAACAAATATATCTATACTACAAGAGCTTAATATTGAAGAAGGCTGGCTAGTAAAGAGGATTAAAGAGAGAAAACTTAAATATTTTGGCCACATTAAACGTCATGATAATTTAGAGAAGACCGTATTGGAAGGATACATAATGGGAAAAAGAAAAAGAAAAAGAGGAAGACCGAAACGAAGATGGCTGCAAGACATCGTTGATGATCTGGAAATGGATGCAGCAGCAGCAGGCCATCTTGCTCACAACCGAGAGACCTACAGGAGTGCTGTTTGGGAGGCAAAGTTCCGCACGGGACATGCAAAAGAATGAATGAATGAATGTTTTAGTCACATTACCTACGCATAATGTTTTAGTCACATTAACTAGGCATAATGAAAGACGAAGCCAAAAAAAAACTTATTTAGAACAATTTGAAATTGATATACGAATGTTTTGACGAAATACGGACTGCTCTCTGCCAATTTAAGTTAAGGGTGTACGGCTCTCTGTCATGTCTTTATAGGATTGGAGAGGATGTAGCCAGGACCCTCACACTTTATCTGATGATGTAAAAATTATGGCAACTGAAACTACTATTTTGTTACAAAAATGTTATTACGACTCAATAAAGAACCAAACTTTTCTCTTGTATTGAATAATTACTTGAATCCACCTAGACCTTCTATACATTACCTAAATCTTCACACATTATCCTAGGCCTTCTATCATTCATTCATTCATTTGCATGTCCCTTGCGGAACTTTGCCTCCCAAACAGCTCTCATGTAGGCCTCTCGGTTGTGAGCAAGATGGCCTGCTGCTGTTGCATCCATTTCCAGATCGTCAACGATGTCTTGCAGCCATCTTCGTCTTGGTCTTCCTCTTTTTCTTTTTCCAGGCCTTCTATACATTGCCATAAATCTTCACACATTATCCTAGACCTTCTATCTTCTCTTATCTTATATCTTATATCCTTCCCGTGCCGTTAAATGTCACATAGGGCTCGCAAAGTAGTTTGCCAATTTTTCCTGTCTTCTGCGAGTCTTTCAACCTCATCAAAGGATTTTATACCTGTTAATTTGGCCTCTCTTAACAATGTCCTCTTCAGAGTTTCACGCAGTCTGTCTCTTTTAGACCTTCTATACATTGCCATAAATCTTCACACATTATCCTAGACCATCTAGACATTGCCATAAATCTTCACACATTATCCTAGACCATCTAGACATTGCCATAAATCTTCACACATTATCCTAGACCATCTAGACATTGCCATAAATCTTCACACATTATCCTAGACCATCTAGACATTGCCATAAATCTTCACACATTATCCTAGACCATCTAGACATTGCCATAAATCTTCACACATTATCCTAACCTTCTATATATTACCCTATTACTTTCAGACATTACCCTAAATCTTCCACACATTATCATAACCAGGAATGTCATTATCTTACTCCAGGTTCAAGGAGGATGTTAGAAGCGAATCTCTTGTACTGTTTGCTGCTGTGCAGGACAAATCTTTACAAATATGAAAGCCTCATTTATACAGCATCAACAACTGTAACAATTTTATTTTTAAATTTATATACAAGTGTACTAACCACACTTCGTAGAATATACAGTATATGCAAGTGCAGTAAAATACACAATATATACAAGTGCAGTAAAATACACAATATATACAAGTGCAGTAAAATACACAATATATACAAGTGTAGTAAAATATACAGTATATACAAGTGCAGTAAAATATACAATATATACAAGTGCAGTAAAATATACAATATATACAAGTGCAGTAAAATACACAATATATACAAGTGCAGTAAAATATACAGTATATACAAGTGCAGTAAAATATACAATATATACAAGTGCAGAAAATATACAATATATACAAGTGCAGTAAAATACACAATATATACAAGTGCAGTAAAATACACAATATATACAAGTGCAGTAAAATATACAGTATATACAAGTGCAGTAAAATACACAATATATGCAAGTGTAGTATAATATACAGTATATACATCATCAGGTGCCGTGCCGACTGGTGTTGGCTATTATGCTTCTCCAGAGTACGCATTCCTTCATGCAGTCCATCAGCTCAGTTGGTGATCTCCTCTCACACCATCCCGTCAGACTGTCCAGTATCATTTCTCTTGGCCTTCTCTTGACTCTTCCTCTCTTTTTTTCCCTCCTGTTACAATATTTTCAGTGCCCCTTCTTCTCATTGCATGTCCTATGAAAGTACATTTTCTCTCTCTTATTTTTTTTACAAGATTTTTTCTTATCTCCACCTCTTCTCCCACATTCTTCATTAGTTATTTTTGCTGTCCAGGGGATTCGCAACATTCTTCTAATAAACCACATTTCTTCTGCTTCTAATAATTTTTGTGTAGACCTGCCTATTGTCCTTGATTCACTTCCATATAACAAGATAGGTTCAATATAGCATTTTAGGACTCGTTTTCTAACGTTCATTGATAAGGATGTGTTGGCTTATATGTTTTTTATTCTCTGAAATGCAGTCTTTGCTTGGCCTGTTCTGTTCCTAATTTCTGTTCTGCATTTCCCATCTGAAGTTATTACTGCTCCAAGGTATTTGAATTTCTGCACCAACTTTAAGAATAGTTCCATTTAATTTTATACTGCATGTTGGTGGATTCTGTTTCTTAAATATAACCATAGTCTCTGTCTTTTTGATGTTCAAAGTAAGACCTTTCTTTTCATTTTCTTTAGCGACTTTATAAAAGAGATTTTGCAGGTCTTGTTGGTTCTCAGCTATCAGTACTGTGTCGTCAGCATACCGAAGGTTGTTAATATTGTATCCTCTGATTTTTATACGTGGTTCTGTAATTATCGGTTTTAGAATATTCTGGCTGTCAGTCATTTCCATGTTCCTTGCGGGACTTTGCCTCCCTAGCAGCTCTCCTGTAGGCCTCTCAGTCAGTCATTTCCATGTTCCTTGCGGGACTTTGCCTCCCTAGCAACTCTCCTGTAGGCCTCTCGGTTGTAAACAAGATGCCCTGCTGCTGATGCGTCCATTCGCCGTATAACATTGAAGACTGTGAATTTCTAAATAGTTCCATATTATAGAAAAGTTTTATAGAACTGAAGCTTAAAGATGCTCTTTGTTTAATAGTTCCATGTTATAGAAAAGTTTTATAGAACTGAAGCTTAAAGATGCTCTTTGTTTAACACATCAAAGGTTGCACAAAACTTTACCACTTCACTAAATCTAGAGCAAGTCCGATGAAATATTCGTCCATTATTTAATTCTGACAAATAAGTTCAAGATGTAGACTTCGTCACTTGGATTGAAACACTTAATCATTTGTTCACAATATCAAACTCTATCATATTCTACATGCAGCATTTCTCAGTTTCCCAAATTCACAATATTCTACACTTGATACGAGAACATTTCCTATCTCAGTATTATATCACATCTGCAACACGTGGTCAGCTAGTTCCTCGTCTAAAATCACTGTACTCAAAGTTTCACAAGTGTCAATTCTTCTTAATCACTTGAATCACTTGAAAACCATCTTCCGTCTAACACTACTACTGATTTTATATCGTCTCGTCCTCTTTCTTCTCTTGTCGTCTGATTTCTTCTGAGGGTCTTCCTCTGCCGTCTCTCAATCGCGGTGTACTAACTAGCAAAGTCTACTTGCCTCTTCTCTGGACTTCTTATCTCTCATCTGATGGCTTCTCGGCTGTTCTGGTCGCACCTTCTTTCTTCACTCTTGACTGTCCACGTGCACTGACCATCCTTCTTGCAGTTCTGGTCAGTCGCTACTTACCGGACCGACGGTGTTCTGACGATCTCCCTCCTCTGTCTCCTCTCTCTTCTACTTCCGTACTTCCTGGTTCTTCTTGGTTTTTCTTCGTGGTTCTTCTTCTTTGGGTTCCCTCCTCTGTCTCCTCTCCTCTACTTCTGTACTACTTGGTCCTTCCTCTTTGGTCTCTCCTGTTTCTCCGCTCGCCTTTTTATCTTCAGGTCCAGCTTGATGGATCAACCAATAAGTATTTTGGCTCCACCCGTCAGATGTCCACCGGTTCCCATGAGCGTTCTTATTGTCCATCATTCAAACTGCCCCGAGACTTATCTCTCATAAGTCAATTGTCCAATAGGCCACGCCTCTTAATATTTAATTGGTCAGCTGGCCGAGTTGGTCACTCCTTTATTTAAAAACCGTGCGCAACAGCGTCCTAACGCGTGTCAGTTTCGTATATACAATTGTTATTTGCCTAAGACATTATCTTGCTGTTTCATGTCGGAGATTTTATTGTGTCCTGGCTTTTTCATAGTGTCTGCCTTTTCTATTTGTTTACATGTGTCAACGTCCAGTCCCTGCTGTGTTATCACTGGACCATCCTACTTTCTGGCGTCCTTCCTCTGTATTATCTGAATCTCAGCGTCACTGAGTCTTGTATTTTTCTATTCACTGTTTCCACTGTTTGCTTTTCTCCGCGTCTTGTTCTAGTGTCATGGAAGTTCCATACCTTTCTCTTCCTTTTTCCGCCTACTTTTCTCTGTCGCTATTCGATGTTACTATTTTGTTTACAGTATATTTTCACAATCATATACATTAATAATTATAATAACAACTATAATCATTACTTACAAGGCCATGATACAGCACATCATTAACGATGTTTTTCAGACATCTTCGCCTTGGTTTCCTCACTTTTTTCCCCATAATGTACCCTTCCAAGACTGTCTTCTCTAAATTATCATGATGCTTAATATGTCAAAAATTATCGCTGTACTCAGAAAAAAGGTCTGGAGATAGCACATACCCTTTCAGAACTCCTAGTTTTATTGGTTGATATTATTCAGTTTTATTTTCATCTCGAATCGTTGTTTCCTGCTGCCAGTATAGATGTTTTACAATCCTCGGGTCTTTGCCGTCTATATTGATGTCTTCAAGCATTTAAATAATTTCCTCATGTTTCACCTTGTTGAATGCTTTGGTGTAATCAATGGAGCATACGTAGAGATTTTTTGTACTTCTAAAGCTCTTTCTTTTAGCGTTCATGAAGCATAAATGGCATTGTGTGTTCCCTTTCCTTCAACAAATCCAAACTGTTCATCTGCTGTTTCCATTTTTATCTTTTTCCTTGTTCTTCTCATAATTATTCTCAGAAGTAGCTTCGTTATATGACATGAGAGGCTGATAGTCCGGTGGTCGTCACATTCCTTTGCACCTGGTTTCTTTAGTAGTGCTATAAACGTGGATTTAATCAGGTCACTAGGAATATAACCACTGTTGTAAATATCATTCAGTAACTTGGTTATTATTTTTATTCCTATCTCCTCTAGCGCCTCTATTTCTTCTATTGTTATATTATCAGGCCCAGTCGCCTTTCTTTTCTTCATGTGTTTGATAGCACCTATAATTTCATCTTCAAGTATTGGTGGTTCATCACAGTTTTCAGTATCTGGTGTTAATTCTGATCTTTCTCCTCCATATAGCTCACCGATATACTCTGTCCACCTGTCCGCAATGTCTTTTTTCCCATTAACATTTTACCTTCTTTTGATTTCAGGTATTCTGTGGTATATTTTGTTTTCCTGCTGCGAGTTCACTAATTCGTTTGTGCATGTTTTTGCTCTCTTTATTATGAGAGTCCTCTATTTGTCTATACTGTTCATTTAACCACACTTCCTTTGCTTCTCTTCATTTGCGTCTTATTTCTTTATTTATCTTGCTATATTTTTCCTCGTTATTTTTACTCCTCCTTCTCTTGTCCATCAGTCTTAAGATGTCGCCTGTCATCCATTTATTTTTAGGGGCTTCTTTTTTTGGTGGTATTATCTCCTTAACAGTTTGGAGGATAGAATCTCTTAACATGGCCCATTGTTCATCTATACTATTTATCTTTGCTATTGCATTGTATCTATTTATTATAATAACTTTGTATTGTTCTCGCAGTTTTTGGTCATTTTTAAGGATTTCTGTATTCAGTTTGATGTTTCTCACATTTCTTCATGCTTTCTTTAGCTTTATTCTAATTTTTCCACAGAGTGGATCATGGTCACTATTGCAGTCGGCTCCTGGCATGGTTTTCGTTGTCATTAATGCATTCTGTAATCGTTTATTGATTAATATATAGTCTATCTAGTTAAAAGTCTTTTTGTCTGGGCTGCACCACGTTGCCAGTCTTCGGGGATGTTGTTTAAACCAGGTGTTTCCTACAACCATGCTGTGTATTCTTGCCCATTCAATTAATTTACTACCTCTGTCATTCCTCTCCCCAAGTCCATAGTCACCAACGATGTCTGAAGTTCTTCCATTATCAACTTTGGCATTAAAATTTCCCATGACTATAGTAACTTCATGTGACTTTGTGTGTTTTAGGGCTGTCTCTGTGTCATTATAAAATATCTGTACATCTTCTTCAGAACTTTCAGATGTTGGAGCGTACACTTGTATAATTTTTATGTTTATTGGTCGTCCTTTCAGTTGGGCTAGCAGGACTCTGTCTGAGATGTTTAAATATCCCACAACTGTCCTTGCTCTTGCTCATAAAATATTATTCCTACTCCTCGTTCATATTTCTCACCTCATGAAAATATTCAACATCATCTGGTGCCGTGCCGACTGGCGTTGGCTATTATACTTCTTCAGAGTATACGATACATCATGCAGGCCATTAGCTCAGTTGGGGATCTCCTCTCACACCTTCTGTAGATTTACATTCAAAGGCATTTATGTGTTTCTCAGCTGTTTTGTTAAGTGTTCAGGTATCACAAGGATATGTTGCGATCGGAAAGATGCATGCCCCAAAAAATCTTATTTCTGTTGTTCTGTCTGTTCCTCTTCCAAGCTTCACTATTTGTTTTACTTTCTGAAGCACGATAGATGTCCACCATTTATTTTCCTTCATTGTATCTCTATTATTAGTAAGCAGTGATCCAAGATACTCAAAACTCTCTACTTCTTCCAGTTTTTCCTCATTGATACATATTTCAGCTGCCTTGTTTGTTTTGTCAGTTGTCATCCGTTTAGTTTTCTTCTCATTAAGTTAGAGGTTTTGCTCTTTGCTGTTCTTACGGACTGACATAATTAGTTTTTCCATTCCTTTTTGTGTTGTGGACAGTAATACCGTGTCATCAGCATATCTAATCTCTGGTATTTCATAACCTCCAATTGTTGTGGCATCGTAATATTTTTTGTCTACATTTTCTCTAACATTCCTCATTATATTTTCAGTATACAAGTTAAATAAGTAAGGCGACAATATGCACCCCTGACGGACCCCTTGTTTTATGTCATACAAAGTTGTTGTTTCACCATTTATTCTTACTGTTGCTTGTTGGTCTAGATACAGCAATGATATTAATTGTATCACATGTGTTGGAAATCCTATTTTTTGTCGCATTATTTCTCAAAGTTGCTGGTGTTGTACACAGTCAAATGCCTTTGAGTAGTCTATAAAGGTAAATATAGATTCACATTAAACTATCTTCATTTCTCTATTATTAATCTTATATTGAAGATATGATCTCTTGATCCTCTTCCTTGCCTGAAACCAGCTTGGACCATATTGACTTCTTCTTCTATTTTCTTACGAAGTCTACCCATTATGATTTTTAATAAATTTTACTGGCATGACTAATCAGGGCAACAGTTCTGTTGTTTGTGCATAATTTCAGGTTACCCCTTTTTGGCAGTGGTATGAATATAGTTCTTTTCCACTCTTTTGGCCAAATACCTGAATGCCATATCTTTTCACATAGTGCATGATAGATTGTTGCACATTCGTTTCCTCCTACTTTAATACGTTCAGCTATTATCTCATCACATCCTGGTGATTTACCATTTTTCAGATTCTTTATTGCCCATAAAACTTCTTCTATTGTATGTTCGGGTTCTTCCTCCTCCAATAATAATTCACACTGTTGATTTCTGCTTTCACAGTCGGTTGTTTCATACATTCCTCTGCAATATTCTTTCCATCTTTCTAGAGTTTCCTCTTTCTCTATCAAGATATTGCCCATCTCATCACAAATTACATTTAGCTTGGGTGTGACATTTCTCGTCAATGTCTTAATTTCTTTAAACATTTCACTATCTCTTCCACACTTCTGATGTCCTATTCTTTCACAACAATCTTGTATGTATTGTTTTTTTTTGTCTTTTCTTATGTTTCTTCTTACTTATTTTGTTAAAGATTTATATTCCTTTTTGTTGTTGTTTGTCATTTTGCATTGCGTATTCATTTCTCTATGTTGTTTTATTAGTTCTAGTGTGCCTTGTGTAATCCATCCATTCTTTTGTGTTTTCTTTACTGGAACTACGTCTTTAGCTGTTGTTATTAAGATATCTCTGGCCTGCGTAGCCAATTCCTCCATTGTCATCTCCTGTACAGCTACCAGGATTTTGAAATGGTTCTTCACTTCTCTACCGTATTGTTCTGGTATTTTTGTAAGATCAAAGCGAGTGGTTTTGATCCCCTAAATGTACAAGTATCTACTATGTACAAATATACAGTATATACAAGTATAGTAACATATACAGTGGACACAATTATGGTAAAATATACAGTATATACAAGTGTAGTAAAATATACAATATATGCAGGTGTAGTAAAATATACAATATATGCAGGTGTAGTAAAATATACAGTATATACAAGTGTAGTAAAATATACAATATATGCAGGTGTAGTAAAATATACAATATATGCAGGTGTAGTAAAATATACAGTATATACAAGTGTAGTAAAATATACAATATATGCAGGTGTAGTAAAATATACAATATATGCAGGTGTAGTAAAATATACAGTATATGCAGGTGTAGTAAAATATACAGTATATGCAGGTGTAGTAAAATATACAATATATGCAGGTGTAGTAAAATATACAGTATATGCAGGTGTAGTAAAATATACAATATATGCAGGTGTAGTAATTTTGGTGAACAAAAACATTGCTTTTTGTTTTTGTTATTGAGGAAAAGTCAAATTAAGGAAATTCCTGCTCGTAGAAACATAGAAGTCATTGTTCCTGCTCGTAGAAACATAGAAGTCCATATTCCTGCTGGTAGAAACAAAGAAGTCCTTGTTCCTGCTCGTAGAAACAAAGAAGTCCTTGTTCCTGCTCGTAGAAACATAGAAGTCCATATTCCTGCTGGTAGAAACAAAGAAGTCCTTGTTCCTGCTCGTAGAAACAAAGAAGTCCTTGTTCCTGCTCGTAGAAACAAAGAAGTCCATATTCCTGCTGGTAGAAACAAAGAAGTCCTTGTTCCTGCTCGTAGAAACATAAAAGTCCATATTCCTGCTGGTAGAAACAAAGAAGTCCTTGTTCCTGCTCGTAGAAACAAAGAAGTCCTTGTTCCTGCTCGTAGAAACAAAGAAGTCCATATTCCTGCTGGTAGAAGCAAAGAAGTTCATATTCCTGCTGGTAGAAACAAAGAAGTCCATATTCCTGCTGGTAGAAACAAAGAAGTTCATATTCCTGCTGGTAGAAACAAAGAATTCCATATTCCTGCTCGTAGAAACATAGAAGTTCATATTCCTGCTGGTAGAAACAAAGAAGTCATTGTTCCTGGTCGTAGAAACAAATAAGTCCATATTCCTGCTGGTAGAGCTTCATGATTTAACAGGTAGCTGTTCTAGCTAAAATATTAGTTCCACAGCTTGGGTCTAAATCGTGGCTGGTAGAGCTTCATGATTTAACAGGTAGCTGTTCTAGCTAAAAATATTAGTTCCACAGCTTGGCTCTGAAGCGTGGCTGGTAGAGCTTCATGATTTAACATGCTCGATCTCAGATATTTTAACCCAAGATGTGACTGACATTGTTAAAATGTTTGGTTTAGAAAATAAAATAATTCCATACTGTGCCGATAACACAAATACTTAGGGGGAATCTGAAGCCAAAGCAACATCAGCTTTCATACAAAGTTACGACAAGGTATGTGCAGAACATTTCAGGCGTTGAATACTGCTCTTGTATTGTTCACAGGTCCGTGTCTGCGCAGACTTGTACTGATCACTGTCTTCTCTTGCACAAATGAGTGTCCAGGCATTTTCACAGTTTTAGTGTAAGAGAAGAACGAGTGAAAGAATGTTGCCAGAGAAGAACGAGTGAAAGAATGTTGCCAGAGAAGAACGAGTGAAAGAATGTTGCCAGTTGAGTACAAGAAAGTTTTCTTTTATGTCCCCAGAATGTACACGTTTACAAGCACTAAAATTTGTACTTGATTCGTTTGTTGTCTGCGGTTAAATAAAGCATTTAGTAGCATGTTATCTTTTGTTTTAGTTATCGGTGCCCCTCGCTACATCACCATTTGTAACGTGAATTGGTCCGTTTATCGTCTTTATCAATTATGATAACCTTATTTTTCTCAGCTGTAAGTCTGTCGCAGTCAAGAAATGATTTACGTTGATTGAGAGGAATTTACACAAAAAAGGCTGATTTAAGTTGATTGAGAGGAATTTACACAAAAAAGGCTGATTTAAGTTGATTGAGAGGAATTTACACAAAATGATGATTTAAGTTGATTGAGAGGAATTTACATAAAAAAGGCTGATTTAAGTTCATTGAGAGGAATTTACACAAAAATGATAATTTAAGTTGATTGAGAGGAATTTACACAAAAAAAGGCTAATTTAAGTTGATTGAGAGAAATTTACACAAAAAAGGCTGATTTAAGTTGATTGAGAGGAATTTACACAAAAAAGGCTGATTTAAGTTGATTGAGAGGAATTTACACAAAATGATGATTTAAGTTGATTGAGAGGAATTTACATAAAAAAGGCTGATTTAAGTTCATTGAGAGGAATTTACACAAAAATGATAATTTAAGTTGATTGAGAGGAATTTACACAAAAAAGGCTAATTTAAGTTGATTGAGAGAAATTTACACAAAAAAGGCTGATTTAAGTTGATTGAGAGGAATTTACACAAAAAAGGCTGATTTAAGTTGATTGAGAGGAATTTACACAAAAAAGGATGACTTAAGTTGATTGAGAGGAATTTACACAAAAAAGGATGTTGTGTTTGGTCAGAAAAAGACCCCGCTAAAACTTACACAAATATAAATGTTGTCAGTCAGTCAGCCATTTGCGTGTCCCTTGTGGAACTTTGCCTCCCTAACAGCTCTCCTGTAGGCCTCTCAGTTGTGAGCAAGATGGCCTGATGCTGATGCATCCATTTGCAGATCATCAACGATGTCTTGCAGCCATCTTTGCCTTGGTCTTCCTCTCTTTCTTTTTCCCCTTCCAAGACGGTCTTCTCTAGATTATCATGACGTTTAATGTGTCAACAATATTTAAGTTTTCTCTCTTTAATCCTCTTTACTAGCCAGCCTTCTTCAATATTAAGTTCTTGTAAAATAGATATATTTGTTCTTTTTATGTCCATGATATTTGAAGAATTCTTCTGTAGCATTTACATTCAAAGGCATTTATGTGTTTCTCAGCTGTTTTGTTAAATGTCCAGGTCTCACAGGCATATGCTGCGATGGGAAAGATGCATGCCCTTAAAAATCTTATTTTTGTAGTTCTGTCTGTTTCTCTCCATAGATGACCTTGTTTTGTTACGTCAGAAAAAAAAACAAACCCGCTGAACATAAATAATGTCAAGCACAAGAAAGTGCAACAATGTAAGACTCCTTCAGACACGCACCATGCCGCTTTTTAAAAAAATTCCAGTTTAGAGTTTCAGATCGGAAAGTTGAACATGGTTACCGAGTTAACTTTCTAGAGAGTGCCTGCAGGTGTCCTAATCCATCCAAATCTCCACGCTTGACTCCGCTTTCCAGTTGGCTGACCGGCATTTTGTGTAACTACGGCTGGGTTCCTGGTCCCCCTGGCTTGTCATACACGCAGAACATTCTAGAAAGCTTGTTTATTCAGGCATCAGGAAGAAAAGAGAGAGGAACTTCTTTGTTTCTACCAGCAGGAATATGGACTTATTTGTTTCTATCAGTAAGGATATGGACTTCTTTGTTTCTATCAACAGGAATATGTACTTCTTTGTTTCTACCAGCAGGAATAGGGACTTCTTTGTTTCTAACAGTAGGAATATGGACTTCTTTGTTTCTACCAGCAGGAATATGGACTTCCTTGTTTCTATCAGCAGGAATATGTACTTCTTTGTTTCTATCAGTAAGGATATGGACTTCATTGTTTCTATCAGCAAGAACATGGACTTCTTTGTTTCTATCAGCAGGAATATGGACTTCGTTGTTTCTATCAGCAAGAATATGGACTTCTTTGTTTCTACCAGCACGAATATGGACTTCCTTGTTTCTATCAGCAGGAATATGGACTTCTTTGCTTCTACAAGCAAGAATATGGACATCTTTGTTTCTACAAGCAAGAATATGGACTTCTTTGTTTTTACCAGCATGAATATGGACTTCCTTGTTTTTACCAGCAAGAATATGGACTTCTATGTTTCTACGAGCAGGAATATGAACTTCTTTTTTTCAACCTGTAGGAATATAAACTTTTTTTTCCTACCAGCAAAAATATGGAGTTCTTTGTTTCTACCACCAGGAATATGGACTTTGGCGTTCTATCAGCAGGAATATGGATTTCTTTCTTTCTACGAGAAGGAATATGGACTTCTTTGTTTCTACCAGTTTTAATATGTACTTCAATATGGACTTCTTTGTTTCTACCAGTTTTAATATGTACTTCTTTGTTTCTACCAGCAGAAATATGGAATTCTTTGTTTCTACCAGCAGAAATAAGGATTTCCTTGTTTCTACCAGCAGGAATATGGACTTCGTCGTTTCCATCAGCAGGAATATGGACTTCGTTGTTTCTACCAGCAAGAATATGGACTTCTTTGTTTCTACCAGCAAGAATATGGACTTCTTTGTTTCCATCAGCAGGAATATTGACTTCTTTGTTTCTATCAGTAAGAATATGGACTTCTTTGTTTATATCAGCAGGAATATGGACTTCTTTTTTACTATCAGCAGGAATATGGACTTTTTTGTTTCTACCAGCAGGAATATTGACTTATTTGATTCTATCAACAGGAATAGGAACTTCTTTGTTTCTACCAGCATGAATATGGACTTCTTTGTTTCTATCAACAGGAATAGGAACTTCTTTATTTCTTCCAGCAGGAATAGGATCTTCTTTGTTTCTACCAGCAGGAATAGGATCTTCTTTATTTCTTCCAGCAGGAATAGGATCTTCTTTTTTTCTACCAGCAGGAAAAGGAACTTCTTTGTTTCTACCAGCAGGAAAAGGAACTTCTTTGTTTCTACCAGCAGGATTAGGAACTTCTTTGTTTCTACAAGCAGGAATAAGGACTTCTTTGTTTCTACCAGCAGGAATAGGAACTTCTTTGTTTCTACCAGCAGGAATAGGAACTGCTTTGTTTCTACTAGCAGGAATAGGAATTTCTTTGTTTCTACCAGCAGGAATAGGTAATTCTTGGTTTCTATCAGCAGGAATATGGACATGTTTCTTTCTACCAGCAGGAATATGAACTTCTTTGTTTCTACCAGAAGTAATATGGACATCTTTGTTTCTACCAGACGGAATATGGACTTCTTTGTTTCTACTAGCAGGAATGTAATTCTTGGTTTCTATCAGCAGGAATATGGACATCTTTGTTTCTACCAGAAGGAATATGGACTTCTTTGTTTCTACCAGAAGGAATATGGACTTCTTTGTTTCTACAGACGGAATATGGACTTCTATGTTTCTACTAGCAGGAATATGGACTTCGTCGTTTCTACCAGAAGGAATATGGGCTTCATTGTTTCTGCCAGAAGGAATATGGACTTATTTGTTTCTACCAGAAAGAATATGGACTTCTTTGTTGCAACTAGCAGGAATATGGACTTTTTTGTTTCTACTAGCAGGAATATGGACTTTTTTGTTTCTTCTAGCAGGAATATGGACTTTTTTGTTTCAACCAGCAGGAATATGGACTTTTTTGTTTCTACGAGCAGGAATATGTACTTTTTTGTTTCTTCTA
Source organism: Achatina immaculata (assembly GCA_009760885.1). Classification (NCBI taxonomy): domain Eukaryota; kingdom Metazoa; phylum Mollusca; class Gastropoda; order Stylommatophora; family Achatinidae; genus Lissachatina; species Lissachatina immaculata. The sequence goes on along the minus strand of CM019718.1, from coordinate 37,768,057 downwards.
GCAGGAATATGGACTTTTTTGTTTCAACCAGCAGGAATATGGACTTTTTTGTTTCTACGAGCAGGAATATGGACTTTTGTGTTTCTACCAGCAGGAATATAGACTTTTTTGTTTCTACGAGCAGGAATATGGACTTTTTTTGTTTCTACCAGCTTGAATGTAGACTTCTTTGTTTCTTCTAGCAGGAATATGGATTTTTTTGTTCCTATGAGCAGGAATATGGACTTTTTTGTTTCTACCAGCAGGAATATGGACTTTTTTGTTTCTACCAGCAGGAATATAGACTTCTTTGTTTCTTCTAGCAGGAATATGGACTTCTTTGTTTCTATTAGCAGGAATAGGGACTTCAATGAGTACAAAGTTTAGATTGTCTAACTAGCATGGATGAAGGAAGAATACAACAATGTATGAAGTTCTGTCTAACTCTACTAGACCAAGTAAAATTCTATCGTACATTTCTGTCTAACTCTACTGGAACAGTAAAACTCTACCATACTCCTCCGTCTAACTCTGCTAGAACAATTAAAACTCTACCATACACCTCCTCCGTCTAATTCTATTAGAACCAGTAAAACTCTACCATACACCTCTTCCGTCTAATTCTGCTAGAACCAGTAAAACTCTACCATACACCTCCTCCGTCTAACTCTACTAGAACCAGTAAAACTTTACCATACACCTCCTCCGTCTAACTCTAGCAAAACCAGTAAAACTCTACCGTACACCTCTTCCGTCTAATTCTGCTAGAACCAGTAAAACTCTACCATACACCTCCTCCGTCTAACTCTACTAGAACCAGTAAAACTTTACCATACACCTCCTCCGTCTAACTCTAGCAAAACCAGTAAAACTCTACCATACACCTCCTCCGTCTAACTCTACTAGAACCAGTAAAACTCTACCATACACCTCCTCCGTCTAACTCTACTAGAACCAGTAAAACTCTACCATACACCTCCTCCGTCTAACTCTAGCAAAACCAGTAAAACTCTACCATACACCTCCTCCGTCTAACTCTACTAGAACCAGTAAAACTCTACCATACACCTCCTCCGTCTAACTCTACTAGAACCAGTAAAACTCAACCGTACACCTCTTCCGTCTAATTCTGCTAGAACCAGTAAAACTCTACCGTACACCTCTTCCGTCTAATTCTGCTAGAACCAGTAAAACTCTACCGTACACCTCTTCCGTCTAATTCTGCTAGAACCAGTAAAACTCTACCATACACCTCCTCCGTCTAACTCTAGCAAAACCAGTAAAACTCTACCGTACACCTCTGTCTAACTCTATTAAAACCAGTACAACTCTACCATACACTTCTGTCTAACGCTAATAGAACCAGTAAAACTCTACCATATACCTCTTTTGAGAGATTAGAACTTGATCTGAACCGTTTTTAATCGACCTTCCACATATTGCTTTATCACTATCATTATTTAACCGACCTTCCACATATTGCTTTATTACTATCATTATTTAACCGACCTTCCACATATTGCTTTATCACTATCATTATTTAACCGACCTTCCACATATTGCTTTATCACTATCATTATTTAACCGACCTTCCACATATTGCTTTATCACTATCATTATTTAACCGACCTTCCACATATTGCTTTATCACTATCATTATATGGGGCGTCTTGGCGGATTTTTTTTTAACCGTCTGGTACTGTCTGTACCGGAAAACTCTGGGGAAAAAGGAGGAGAGGAAGGTAAAAAAAATCTCAATCGTCTAACCAAATGACATGGAAAAAGAAAAGCATCTGAATTAACTGGAAACACCAAGGACCGCACAAGATGGAGAAGCTTGAAGGTCTACGCTATTCAACATGGAACACAAGAATAATAATAATTAACAAAACAAAATTTGAGAGACTTGATTGTGATTCCTGTAACTAGAGACAATGTTCCTTGTTTGAGGGATAGAGTGTGATTCCTATAACTAGAGACAATGTTCTGTGTTTGAGAGATTAGAATGTGATTCCTATAACTAGAGACAATGTTCTGTGTTTGAGAGATTAGAATGTGATTCCTATAACTAGAGACAATGTTCTGTGTTTGAGAGATTAGAGTGTGATTCCTATAACTAGAGACAATGTTCTGTGTTTGAGAGATTAGAATGCGATTCCTATAACTAGATTAGAGTGTGATTGCTGTAACTAGAAACGTCGTTCCTTGTGACTGATGTAACTACAGACAATGTTCCTTCTAATTCCTGTAACTAGTGACAATGTTCTTTATGACTGATGAAACTAAAGACACTGTTCCTTGTGATTGATGTAACTAGAAGCAATGTTCCTTTTGATTGATATAACTAGAGACAGTGTGATTGATGTAACTAGAGACAGTGTTTCTTGTGATTAATGTAACTAGAGACAGTTTTCTTTGTGGCTGATGTAAATAGCGGCAATGTTTCTAATCGGAACTGACCATGACAAATCTGATAGGGACTACTACAAAACTGGTTCTAGTACAGTAAGACCAAAGTATATGGTACCATTTTACTGGCTCTAGTAGAGCTAGAAGACTATAGTAGAGTTTTACTGGCTCTAGTAGAGCTAGAAGACTATGGTAGAGTTTTATTAGGTCTAGTAGAGTAAGAATACTATGGTAGAGTTTTATTAGGTCTAGTAGAGTAAGAAGACTATGGTAGAGTTTTACTGTCTCTAGTAGAGTAAGAAGACTATGGTAGAGTTTTATTAGGTCTAGTAGAGTAAGAAGACTATGGTAGAGTTTTATTAGGTCTAGTAGAGCTAGAAGACTATGGTAGAGTTTTGCTGGGTCTAGTAGAGTAAGAAGACTATGGTAGAGTTTTGTTAGGTCTAGTAGAGTTAGAAGACTATGGTAGAGTTTTATTAGGTCTAGTAGAGCTAGAAGACTATGGTAGAGTTTTATTAGGTCTAGTACGGAAGCCCCATGTGCCCTGGGCACTTAAGGTTCAGAGAGAGAGAGATACACCTCCTCCGTCTAACTCTACTAGAACCAGTAAAACTCTACCATACACCTCCTCCGTCTAACTCTACTAGAACCAGTAAAACTCTACCATACACCTCCTCCGTCTAACTCTACTAGAACCAGTAAAACTCTACCATACACCTCCTCCGTCTAACTCTACTAGAACCAGTAAAACTCTACCATACACCTCCTCCGTCTAACTCTAGCAAAACCAGTAAAACTCTACCGTACACCTCTGTCTAACTCTATTAAAACCAGTACAACTCTACCATACACTTCTGTCTAACGCTAATAGAACCAGTAAAACTCTACCATATACCTCTTTTGAGAGATTAGAACTTGATCTGAACCGTTTTTAATCGACCTTCCACATATTGCTTTATCACTATCATTATTTAACCGACCTTCCACATATTGCTTTATTACTATCATTATTTAACCGACCTTCCACATATTGCTTTATCACTATCATTATTTAACCGACCTTCCACATATTGCTTTATCACTATCATTATTTAACCGACCTTCCACATATTGCTTTATCACTATCATTATTTAACCGACCTTCCACATATTGCTTTATCACTATCATTATATGGGGCGTCTTGGCGGATTTTTTTTTAACCGTCTGGTACTGTCTGTACCGGAAAACTCTGGGGAAAAAGGAGGAGAGGAAGGTAAAAAAAATCTCAATCGTCTAACCAAATGACATGGAAAAAGAAAAGCATCTGAATTAACTGGAAACACCAAGGACCGCACAAGATGGAGAAGCTTGAAGGTCTACGCTATTCAACATGGAACACAAGAATAATAATAATTAACAAAACAAAATTTGAGAGACTTGATTGTGATTCCTGTAACTAGAGACAATGTTCCTTGTTTGAGGGATAGAGTGTGATTCCTATAACTAGAGACAATGTTCTGTGTTTGAGAGATTAGAATGTGATTCCTATAACTAGAGACAATGTTCTGTGTTTGAGAGATTAGAATGTGATTCCTATAACTAGAGACAATGTTCTGTGTTTGAGAGATTAGAGTGTGATTCCTATAACTAGAGACAATGTTCTGTGTTTGAGAGATTAGAATGCGATTCCTATAACTAGATTAGAGTGTGATTGCTGTAACTAGAAACGTCGTTCCTTGTGACTGATGTAACTACAGACAATGTTCCTTCTAATTCCTGTAACTAGTGACAATGTTCTTTATGACTGATGAAACTAAAGACACTGTTCCTTGTGATTGATGTAACTAGAAGCAATGTTCCTTTTGATTGATATAACTAGAGACAGTGTGATTGATGTAACTAGAGACAGTGTTTCTTGTGATTAATGTAACTAGAGACAGTTTTCTTTGTGGCTGATGTAAATAGCGGCAATGTTTCTAATCGGAACTGACCATGACAAATCTGATAGGGACTACTACAAAACTGGTTCTAGTACAGTAAGACCAAAGTATATGGTACCATTTTACTGGCTCTAGTAGAGCTAGAAGACTATAGTAGAGTTTTACTGGCTCTAGTAGAGCTAGAAGACTATGGTAGAGTTTTATTAGGTCTAGTAGAGTAAGAATACTATGGTAGAGTTTTATTAGGTCTAGTAGAGTAAGAAGACTATGGTAGAGTTTTACTGTCTCTAGTAGAGTAAGAAGACTATGGTAGAGTTTTATTAGGTCTAGTAGAGTAAGAAGACTATGGTAGAGTTTTATTAGGTCTAGTAGAGCTAGAAGACTATGGTAGAGTTTTGCTGGGTCTAGTAGAGTAAGAAGACTATGGTAGAGTTTTGTTAGGTCTAGTAGAGTTAGAAGACTATGGTAGAGTTTTATTAGGTCTAGTAGAGCTAGAAGACTATGGTAGAGTTTTATTAGGTCTAGTAGAGTAAGAAGACTATGGTAGAGTTTTATTAGGTCTAGTAGAGCTAGAAGACTATGGTAGAGTTTTATTAGGTCTAGTAGAGTAAGACGACTATGGTAGAGTTTTATTAGGTCTAGTAGAGTAAGAAGACTATGGTAGAGTTTTGCTGGGTCTAGTAGAGTAAAAAGACTATGGTAGAGTTTTACTGGGTCTAGTAGAGTTAGAAGACTATGGTAGAGTTTTATTAGGTCTAGTAGAGTAAGAAGACTATGGTAGAGTTTTGCTGGGTCTAGTAGAGTTAGAAGACTATGGTAGAGTTTTGCTGGGTCTGGTAGAGTTAGAAGACTATGGTAGAGTTTTGCTGGGTCTAGTAGAGTTAGAAGACTATGGTAGAGTTCTATTGGTTCTAGCAGAGATAGACACAAATGATGGTAGAGTTTTACTGGTTAAAGCAGAATTAGACTGAAGTGTATGGTAGAGTTTTACTAGTTCTAACAAAGTTAGTCTTAACAAAGTCATATGTTGGTCACTTGATGAGAAGAAATGACCAGAGAATCCCAAAACAAGCTATCAAGTGGAACACAACAGGCCGAAGAAAAAGGGGCAGACCGCGTGAAACTCTGAAGAGGACATTATTAAGAGAGGCCAAGTTAACAGGCATAAAATCCTTTGATGAGGTTGAAAGACTCGCCGAAGACAGGAAAAATTGCCGAACTACTTTACGAGCCATATGTGACGTTTAACGGCACGCGAAGGATATAAGAAGAAAGAAGAAGAACAAAGTTAGACAGAGGTGTATGGTAGAGTTTACTAGTTCTAAGAGAGTTTGACAGAAGTGTATGTTAGTGTTTTACTGCTTCTAGCAGAGTTAGATGGAAGTGTATGATAGAGTTTTACTAGTTCTAGCAGAGTTAGACGGAGATGTATGGTAGAGTTAGACGGAAGTGTGTGGTGGAGTTTTGCTAATTCTAGCAGAGTTAGACGAAATTGTATGGGAGAGTTTTACTGGTTCTAGCAGAGTTAGACGGAGATTTATGGTAAAGTTTAAATGGTTGGGTCTAGCAGAGTTAGACGGAGGTGTATGGTACAGTTTTACTAGTTTTATTAGTTAGACAGAAGTGTGTGGTAGAGTTTTACTGGTTATAGTAGAGTTTGATAAAAGGGTATTGTAAAGTTTTACTGTTTCGTGCAGAGTTAGACGGAGGTATATGGTACAGTTTTACTAGTTTTATTAGAATTAGACAAAAGTATATGGTAGAGTTGTTCTAGTAGAGTTAGAGAAAAATGTATGGTAGAGTTTTACTGGTTCTAGTAGAGTTAGACGGAGGTTATGGTAGAATTTTACAGGTTCTCGCAGAGATAGACAAAAGTATATGGTAGAGTTTTACTGGTTCTAGCAGAGTTAGACGGGGGTGTATGGTACAGTTTTACTAGTTCTAGCAGAGTTAGACGGAAGTGTATGTTAGAGTTTTACTGGTTCTAGCAGATTTAAATCAAAGGCTGTTTCTGCTGTAGTAAGGATAAACGGAAAAGTCTGATACTGTTTTGTAAAATGATTAATTAATGAAGGAAAATTGAAAAATTGGACATTTTAAAATAAAAGTAGGAAAATGATTTGGAAAAACAGAGCAACTGGATATTTCAACAAAATAAAAAATTCTTTGTCAAAGACAACAGACGAAACAAAACAAACAAATAAATATAGGAGAGTGGGAACTTTCCTCTGCATCCCTTGTGCGAGAACATTTGGCCCAAATCAAGCCCATAGCCGGAAGTAGAAATATGAGAAGTAAGAAAAGTAGTCAAGCATGAAATAGGATCAGATATGTTGTGCACAACAGAACAAAAATTAGATATTGCCTTTTTTGTCTTCCGTGTTGTCCTTAGGATACAATATTAACAACCTTCAGTATGCTGACGACACAGTACTGATAGCTGAGAACCAACAAGACCTGCAAAATCTCTTGGATAAAGTTGCCTAAGAAAGTGAACAGAAAGGCCTTTCTTTGAACATCAAAAAGACAGAGACTGTGGTTACATCTAAGAAACAGAATCCACCAACATTCAATATAAAATTAAACGGAACTATTCTAAAGCAGGTGCAGAAATTCAAATACCTTGGAGCAGTAATAACTTCAGATGGGAAATGCAGAACAGAAATTAGGATCAGAATAGGCCGAAGAAAAAGGGGCAGACCGCGTGAAACTCTGAAGAGGACATTATTAAGAGAGGCCAAGTTAACAGGCATAAAATCCTTTGATGAGGTTGAAAGACTCGCCGAAGACAGGAAAAATTGCCGAACTACTTTACGAGCCATATGTGACGTTTAACGGCACGCGAAGGATATAAGAAGAAAGAAGAAGAACAAAGTTAGACAGAGGTGTATGGTAGAGTTTACTAGTTCTAAGAGAGTTTGACAGAAGTGTATGTTAGTGTTTTACTGCTTCTAGCAGAGTTAGATGGAAGTGTATGATAGAGTTTTACTAGTTCTAGCAGAGTTAGACGGAGATGTATGGTAGAGTTAGACGGAAGTGTGTGGTGGAGTTTTGCTAATTCTAGCAGAGTTAGACGAAATTGTATGGGAGAGTTTTACTGGTTCTAGCAGAGTTAGACGGAGATTTATGGTAAAGTTTAAATGGTTGGGTCTAGCAGAGTTAGACGGAGGTGTATGGTACAGTTTTACTAGTTTTATTAGTTAGACAGAAGTGTGTGGTAGAGTTTTACTGGTTATAGTAGAGTTTGATAAAAGGGTATTGTAAAGTTTTACTGTTTCGTGCAGAGTTAGACGGAGGTATATGGTACAGTTTTACTAGTTTTATTAGAATTAGACAAAAGTATATGGTAGAGTTGTTCTAGTAGAGTTAGAGAAAAATGTATGGTAGAGTTTTACTGGTTCTAGTAGAGTTAGACGGAGGTTATGGTAGAATTTTACAGGTTCTCGCAGAGATAGACAAAAGTATATGGTAGAGTTTTACTGGTTCTAGCAGAGTTAGACGGGGGTGTATGGTACAGTTTTACTAGTTCTAGCAGAGTTAGACGGAAGTGTATGTTAGAGTTTTACTGGTTCTAGCAGATTTAAATCAAAGGCTGTTTCTGCTGTAGTAAGGATAAACGGAAAAGTCTGATACTGTTTTGTAAAATGATTAATTAATGAAGGAAAATTGAAAAATTGGACATTTTAAAATAAAAGTAGGAAAATGATTTGGAAAAACAGAGCAACTGGATATTTCAACAAAATAAAAAATTCTTTGTCAAAGACAACAGACGAAACAAAACAAACAAATAAATATAGGAGAGTGGGAACTTTCCTCTGCATCCCTTGTGCGAGAACATTTGGCCCAAATCAAGCCCATAGCCGGAAGTAGAAATATGAGAAGTAAGAAAAGTAGTCAAGCATGAAATAGGATCAGATATGTTGTGCACAACAGAACAAAAATTAGATATTGCCTTTTTTGTCTTCCGTGTTGTCCTTAGGATACAATATTAACAACCTTCAGTATGCTGACGACACAGTACTGATAGCTGAGAACCAACAAGACCTGCAAAATCTCTTGGATAAAGTTGCCTAAGAAAGTGAACAGAAAGGCCTTTCTTTGAACATCAAAAAGACAGAGACTGTGGTTACATCTAAGAAACAGAATCCACCAACATTCAATATAAAATTAAACGGAACTATTCTAAAGCAGGTGCAGAAATTCAAATACCTTGGAGCAGTAATAACTTCAGATGGGAAATGCAGAACAGAAATTAGGATCAGAATAGGCCAAGCAAAGACTGCATTTCACAGAATGAGGAACATATTAACCAACACATCTTTATCGATGAATGTTAGAAAACGAATCCTAAAATGCTATATTGAACCTATCTTGTTATATGGAAGTGAATCATGGACAATAGGCAGGTCTGCACAAAAATAATAGAAAGCAGCAGAAATGTGGTTTATTAGAAGAATGTTGCGAATCCCCTGGACAGCAAAAATAACTAATGAAGAATGTATGAGAAGAGCTGGAGAGACCCAAAAAAAAAAAACATGTCAAAAAGATAAGAGAGACAATGTACTTTCATAGGACATGCAATGAGAAGAGGGGACATTGAAAATATTATAACAACAGGAAAAATAGAAGGAAGAAAATCAAGAGGAAGATCAAGAGAAATGATATTGGACAGTCTGACGGGATGGTGTGAGAGGAGATCACCAACTGAGGTGATGGCCTGCATGAAGAATCGGATAAAGGCATTTTTGCTGATTTGAGAGCAAGATGGTCACTTTTGTCACTTAATTACAATGTTTAAACCTGATTTGAATTAAAACTTTCCAGATGGAACGATCAAAGCAAAAATATTTGTTGCTTCTTTCCTCTACTTCATGACTAGAGAGGAACTTGTCTCAGCCATGTTGTCCTTACGGCTAGGACAACAACATCAATTATGGGCGTTTACAGAGTGGAAACAATAATAAAACGTGATACATCTAGTACAAACGGACATAAAACATGATACATCTACTATAGACTGACATAAAACATGACACATCTACTATAGAGTTTTACTGGTTCTAGCAGAGTTAGACGGAGATTTATGGTAAAGTTTAAATGGTTGGGTCTAGCAGAGTTAGACGGAGGTGTATGGTACAGTTTTACTAGTTTTATTAGTTAGACAGAAGTGTGTGGTAGAGTTTTACTGGTTATAGTAGAGTTTGATAAAAGGGTATTGTAAAGTTTTACTGTTTCGTGCAGAGTTAGACGGAGGTATATGGTACAGTTTTACTAGTTTTATTAGAATTAGACAAAAGTATATGGTAGAGTTGTTCTAGTAGAGTTAGAGAAAAATGTATGGTAGAGTTTTACTGGTTCTAGTAGAGTTAGACGGAGGTTATGGTAGAATTTTACAGGTTCTCGCAGAGATAGACAAAAGTATATGGTAGAGTTTTACTGGTTCTAGCAGAGTTAGACGGGGGTGTATGGTACAGTTTTACTAGTTCTAGCAGAGTTAGACGGAAGTGTATGTTAGAGTTTTACTGGTTCTAGCAGATTTAAATCAAAGGCTGTTTCTGCTGTAGTAAGGATAAACGGAAAAGTCTGATACTGTTTTGTAAAATGATTAATTAATGAAGGAAAATTGAAAAATTGGACATTTTAAAATAAAAGTAGGAAAATGATTTGGAAAAACAGAGCAACTGGATATTTCAACAAAATAAAAAATTCTTTGTCAAAGACAACAGACGAAACAAAACAAACAAATAATATAGGAGAGTGGGAACTTTCCTCTGCATCCCTTGTGCGAGAACATTTGGCCCAAATCAAGCCCATAGCCGGAAGTAGAAATATGAGAAGTAAGAAAAGTAGTCAAGCATGAAATAGGATCAGATATGTTGTGCACAACAGAACAAAAATTAGATATTGCCTTTTTTGTCTTCCGTGTTGTCCTTAGGATACAATATTAACAACCTTCAGTATGCTGACGACACAGTACTGATAGCTGAGAACCAACAAGACCTGCAAAATCTCTTGGATAAAGTTGCCTAAGAAAGTGAACAGAAAGGCCTTTCTTTGAACATCAAAAAGACAGAGACTGTGGTTACATCTAAGAAACAGAATCCACCAACATTCAATATAAAATTAAACGGAACTATTCTAAAGCAGGTGCAGAAATTCAAATACCTTGGAGCAGTAATAACTTCAGATGGGAAATGCAGAACAGAAATTAGGATCAGAATAGGCCAAGCAAAGACTGCATTTCACAGAATGAGGAACATATTAACCAACACATCTTTATCGATGAATGTTAGAAAACGAATCCTAAAATGCTATATTGAACCTATCTTGTTATATGGAAGTGAATCATGGACAATAGGCAGGTCTGCACAAAAATAATAGAAAGCAGCAGAAATGTGGTTTATTAGAAGAATGTTGCGAATCCCCTGGACAGCAAAAATAACTAATGAAGAATGTATGAGAAGAGCTGGAGAGACCCAAAAAAAAAAAACATGTCAAAAAGATAAGAGAGACAATGTACTTTCATAGGACATGCAATGAGAAGAGGGGACATTGAAAATATTATAACAACAGGAAAAATAGAAGGAAGAAAATCAAGAGGAAGATCAAGAGAAATGATATTGGACAGTCTGACGGGATGGTGTGAGAGGAGATCACCAACTGAGGTGATGGCCTGCATGAAGAATCGGATAAAGGCATTTTTGCTGATTTGAGAGCAAGATGGTCACTTTTGTCACTTAATTACAATGTTTAAACCTGATTTGAATTAAAACTTTCCAGATGGAACGATCAAAGCAAAAATATTTGTTGCTTCTTTCCTCTACTTCATGACTAGAGAGGAACTTGTCTCAGCCATGTTGTCCTTACGGCTAGGACAACAACATCAATTATGGGCGTTTACAGAGTGGAAACAATAATAAAACGTGATACATCTAGTACAAACGGACATAAAACATGATACATCTACTATAGACTGACATAAAACATGACACATCTACTATAGACTGACATAAAACATGACACATCTACTATAGACTGACATAAAACACAGTGCGCTGATTCAGAAAATTGCATTCGATAGACCGCATCAGCTCTAGTTTCTTAGATATGGTGGTTGGCATCAGCTCTATTTCTTAGATATGGTGGTTGGCATCAGCTCTAGTTTCTTAGATATGGTTGGCATCAGCTCTAGTTTCTTAGATATGGTTGGCATCAGCTCTAGTTTCTTAGATATGGTTACTGTCAGCTTTAGTTTCTTAGATATGGTGGTTGGCATCAGCTCTAGTTTCTTAAATATAGTTGACATCAGCTCTAGTTTCTTAGATATGGTTGGCATCAGCTCTAGTTTCTTAGATGTGGTGGTTGGCATCAGCTCTAGTTTCTTAGATATGGTTGAATTTATACAATTTTAGACTGCAAGTAGGAAACCTATTTCTGAGTTTGTAAAAAAGAGCATATGTAGTTTATGTTGGTGTAAAGATTGGAGGTCAAGATAGGCCATGGGCTCCTCATATTGTATGCAAAACTTGTACGGAACATTTGCGCCATTAGATAAACAGAAAGAGAAGCTGCCTGAAATTTGGAGTACCAACGGCGTGGAGGGAACAACAAAAAAAAACCACTTTGATAAATATTATTTTTTTATTGTTAATATCACAGGCATCAATCGAAGTAGTCGTAGCATGTGGTCTTACCCTGATCTACCTTCAGCCAGGAGACTTGTTTCGCACTCAGATTTTGTACTCTTTCCACCTTTCCTTGAACTAGCACAGCTCTCAGAGGATGAGCCTTGCATGTCTGATATCGCACAAGTTAAAGAAAGTGGAGGCAGAGACAATGAATTCCAAACAACTCAACATAGTGATCGGTTTGATCAGAGTGAACTGAGTGATCTGATCAGGGACTTAAATCTTTCCAAGGAGTCTTCTGAACTGCTTGCCTCCAGGCTAAAGGAAAATAATGTACTTCAGCCTGGAATGAAAACTACATTTTAATAAAGAGGAGGAAAGGATTTGATGCCATTCTTTGCTGAAGGCAACATCTTAGTCCATTCTTTGCTGAAGGCAACATCTTAGTCCATTCTTTGCTGAAGGCAACATCTTAGTCCATTCTTTGCTGAAGGCAACATCTTTTCAGTGCAAAGTTATCTGTGGAGAACATACCTCCAGCAGCTTTAGGGTACAAACAGGAGTGAAACAGGGATGTGTACTATCACCAACATTATTTATCTTGGCAGTAGACTATTTAATGAAGGAAGCAACATCAGACAAACGCAGAGGATTACAATGGACCCTTAAGACAGTGCTGGAGGACCTTGACTTTGCGGACGACATTTGTCTATTATCAAGCAGTCACAAAGATATGCAAAATAAAATAAACAAGTTAACCCAGAATGCAAACAACATAGGACTAAAGATCAACGTAGGAAAGACAAAGTTAATGAAGCAAAATGTGAACAACAGAAATGTACTCAGAGTAGATAACAAGTTAGTGGAGGAGGTCAATGAATTTGTATACCTTGGCAGCAGAGTAGTAGAAAATGGAGACAGCACAGAGGACATCAACAGCAGACTTACTAGAGCAAACCAGGCTTTTGCAATGCTACAGAATATATGGAAATCAAATAAACTAAGCATAAATATGAAAATCAGGATATTTAAGAATAATGTTCTAAGTGTACTGCTCTATGGAAGTGAATGCTGGAAAATCACCAAAACCATAGAAAACAAGTTGAATTCTTTCCAGACTAAATGTTTACGTAGAATTAAAAAAATATTTTGGCCAAACACCATAAGAAATAACATCTTATTGGCAGAAATGCAGATGAAACCACTGACAACAATTATTGAGGAAAGACGCTGGCGATGGTTGGGATCAGCTCTATTTCTTAGATATGGTGGTTGGCATCAGCTCTAGTTTCTTAGATATGGTTGGCATCAGCTCTAGTTTCTTAGATATGGTTGGCATCAGCTCTAGTTTCTTAGATATGGTTACTGTCAGCTTTAGTTTCTTAGATATGGTGGTTGGCATCAGCTCTAGTTTCTTAAATATAGTTGACATCAGCTCTAGTTTCTTAGATATGGTTGGCATCAGCTCTAGTTTCTTAGATGTGGTGGTTGGCATCAGCTCTAGTTTCTTAGATATGGTTGAATTTATACAATTTTAGACTGCAAGTAGGAAACCTATTTCTGAGTTTGTAAAAAAGAGCATATGTAGTTTATGTTGGTGTAAAGATTGGAGGTCAAGATAGGCCATGGGCTCCTCATATTGTATGCAAAACTTGTACGGAACATTTGCGCCATTAGATAAACAGAAAGAGAAGCTGCCTGAAATTTGGAGTACCAACGGCGTGGAGGGAACAACAAAAAAAAACCACTTTGATAAATATTATTTTTTTATTGTTAATATCACAGGCATCAATCGAAGTAGTCGTAGCATGTGGTCTTACCCTGATCTACCTTCAGCCAGGAGACTTGTTTCGCACTCAGATTTTGTACTCTTTCCACCTTTCCTTGAACTAGCACAGCTCTCAGAGGATGAGCCTTGCATGTCTGATATCGCACAAGTTAAAGAAAGTGGAGGCAGAGACAATGAATTCCAAACAACTCAACATAGTGATCGGTTTGATCAGAGTGAACTGAGTGATCTGATCAGGGACTTAAATCTTTCCAAGGAGTCTTCTGAACTGCTTGCCTCCAGGCTAAAGGAAAATAATGTACTTCAGCCTGGAATGAAAACTACATTTTAATAAAGAGGAGGAAAGGATTTGATGCCATTCTTTGCTGAAGGCAACATCTTAGTCCATTCTTTGCTGAAGGCAACATCTTAGTCCATTCTTTGCTGAAGGCAACATCTTAGTCCATTCTTTGCTGAAGGCAACATCTTTTCAGTGCAAAGTTATCTGTGGAGAACATACCTCCAGCAGCTTTAGGGTACAAACAGGAGTGAAACAGGGATGTGTACTATCACCAACATTATTTATCTTGGCAGTAGACTATTTAATGAAGGAAGCAACATCAGACAAACGCAGAGGATTACAATGGACCCTTAAGACAGTGCTGGAGGACCTTGACTTTGCGGACGACATTTGTCTATTATCAAGCAGTCACAAAGATATGCAAAATAAAATAAACAAGTTAACCCAGAATGCAAACAACATAGGACTAAAGATCAACGTAGGAAAGACAAAGTTAATGAAGCAAAATGTGAACAACAGAAATGTACTCAGAGTAGATAACAAGTTAGTGGAGGAGGTCAATGAATTTGTATACCTTGGCAGCAGAGTAGTAGAAAATGGAGACAGCACAGAGGACATCAACAGCAGACTTACTAGAGCAAACCAGGCTTTTGCAATGCTACAGAATATATGGAAATCAAATAAACTAAGCATAAATATGAAAATCAGGATATTTAAGAATAATGTTCTAAGTGTACTGCTCTATGGAAGTGAATGCTGGAAAATCACCAAAACCATAGAAAACAAGTTGAATTCTTTCCAGACTAAATGTTTACGTAGAATTAAAAAAATATTTTGGCCAAACACCATAAGAAATAACATCTTATTGGCAGAAATGCAGATGAAACCACTGACAACAATTATTGAGGAAAGACGCTGGCGATGGTTGGGACATGTGCTCCGAATGACTGACAACTCACTACCAAAAATAGCACTAAGATGGACATCACAGGGGAGCAGAAGTAAGGGTAGACCAAAAGAGACATGGAGAAGAACAACAGAAAGGATGTTGAGCAATAGAGGGCTCACCTGGGCAAGAGCAGAAAAAAAGGCGAAAGACAGGCATTTGTGGAAAACCCTTGCGGAAGCCCCATGTGCCCTGGGCACTTAAGGTTCAGAGAGAGAGAGATACACCTCCTCCGTCTAATTCTATTAGAACCAGTAAAACTCTACCATACACCTCTTCCGTCTAATTCTGCTGGAACCAGTAAAACTCTACCATACACCTCCTCCGTCTAACTGTGCTAGAACAATTAAAACTCTACCATACACCTCCTCCGTCTAATTCTATTAGAACCAGTAAAACTCTACCATACACCTCTTCCGGCTAACTCTAGCAAAACCAGTAAAACTCTACCGTACACCTCTGTCTAACTCTATTAAAACCAGTACAACTCTACCATACACTTCTGTCTAACGCTAATAGAACCAGTAAAACTCTACCATATACCTCTTTTGAGAGATTAGAACTTGATCTGAACCGTTTTTAATCGACCTTCCACATATTGCTTTATCACTATCATTATTTAACCGACCTTCCAAATATTGCTTTATTACTATCATTATTTAACCGACCTTCCACATATTGCTTTATCACTATCATTATTTAACCGACCTTCCACATATTGCTTTATCACTATCATTATTTAACCGACCTTCCACATATTGCTTTATCACTATCATTATTTAACCGACCTTCCACATATTGCTTTATCACTATCATTATATGGGGCGTCTTGGCGGATTTTTATTAACCGTCTGGTACTGTCTGTACCGGAAAACTCTTGGGAAAAAGGAGGAGAGGAAGGTAAAAAAAAATCTCAATCGTCTAACCAAATGACATGGAAAAAGAAAAGCATCTGAATTAACTGGAAACACCAAGGACCGCACAAGATGGAGAAGCTTGAAGGTCTACGCTATTCAACATGGAACACAAGAATAATAATAATTAACAAAACAAAATTTGAGAGACTTGATTGTGATTCCTGTAACTAGAGACAATGTTCCTTGTTTGAGGGATAGAGTGTGATTCCTATAACTAGAGACAATGTTCTGTGTTTGAGAGATTAGAATGTGATTCCTATAACTAGAGACAATGTTCTGTGTTTGAGAGATTAGAATGTGATTCCTATAATTAGAGACAATGTTCTGTGTTTGAGAGATTAGAGTGTGATTCCTATAACTAGAGACAATGTTCTGTGTTTGAGAGATTAGAATGCGATTCCTATAACTAGATTAGAGTGTGATTGCTGTAACTAGAAACGTCGTTCCTTGTGACTGATGTAACTACAGACAATGTTCCTTCTAATTCCTGTAACTAGTGACAATGTTCTTTATGACTGATGAAACTAAAGACACTGTTCCTTGTGATTGATGTAACTAGAAGCAATGTTCCTTTTGATTGATATAACTAGAGACAGTGTGATTGATGTAACTAGAGACAGTGTTTCTTGTGATTAATGTAACTAGAGACAGTTTTCTTTGTGGCTGATGTAAATAGCGGCAATGTTTCTAATCGGAACTGACCATGACAAATCTGATAGGGACTACTACAAAACTGGTTCTAAGATGGACATCACAGGGGAGCAGAAGTAAGGGTAGACCAAAAGAGACATGGAGAAGAACAACAGAAAGGATGTTGAGCAATAGAGGGCTCACCTGGGCAAGAGCAGAAAAAAAGGCGAAAGACAGGCATTTGTGGAAAACCCTTGCGGAAGCCCCATGTGCCCTGGGCACTTAAGGTTCAGAGAGAGAGAGATACACCTCCTCCGTCTAATTCTATTAGAACCAGTAAAACTCTACCATACACCTCTTCCGTCTAATTCTGCTGGAACCAGTAAAACTCTACCATACACCTCCTCCGTCTAACTGTGCTAGAACAATTAAAACTCTACCATACACCTCCTCCGTCTAATTCTATTAGAACCAGTAAAACTCTACCATACACCTCTTCCGGCTAACTCTAGCAAAACCAGTAAAACTCTACCGTACACCTCTGTCTAACTCTATTAAAACCAGTACAACTCTACCATACACTTCTGTCTAACGCTAATAGAACCAGTAAAACTCTACCATATACCTCTTTTGAGAGATTAGAACTTGATCTGAACCGTTTTTAATCGACCTTCCACATATTGCTTTATCACTATCATTATTTAACCGACCTTCCAAATATTGCTTTATTACTATCATTATTTAACCGACCTTCCACATATTGCTTTATCACTATCATTATTTAACCGACCTTCCACATATTGCTTTATCACTATCATTATTTAACCGACCTTCCACATATTGCTTTATCACTATCATTATTTAACCGACCTTCCACATATTGCTTTATCACTATCATTATATGGGGCGTCTTGGCGGATTTTTATTAACCGTCTGGTACTGTCTGTACCGGAAAACTCTTGGGAAAAAGGAGGAGAGGAAGGTAAAAAAAAATCTCAATCGTCTAACCAAATGACATGGAAAAAGAAAAGCATCTGAATTAACTGGAAACACCAAGGACCGCACAAGATGGAGAAGCTTGAAGGTCTACGCTATTCAACATGGAACACAAGAATAATAATAATTAACAAAACAAAATTTGAGAGACTTGATTGTGATTCCTGTAACTAGAGACAATGTTCCTTGTTTGAGGGATAGAGTGTGATTCCTATAACTAGAGACAATGTTCTGTGTTTGAGAGATTAGAATGTGATTCCTATAACTAGAGACAATGTTCTGTGTTTGAGAGATTAGAATGTGATTCCTATAATTAGAGACAATGTTCTGTGTTTGAGAGATTAGAGTGTGATTCCTATAACTAGAGACAATGTTCTGTGTTTGAGAGATTAGAATGCGATTCCTATAACTAGATTAGAGTGTGATTGCTGTAACTAGAAACGTCGTTCCTTGTGACTGATGTAACTACAGACAATGTTCCTTCTAATTCCTGTAACTAGTGACAATGTTCTTTATGACTGATGAAACTAAAGACACTGTTCCTTGTGATTGATGTAACTAGAAGCAATGTTCCTTTTGATTGATATAACTAGAGACAGTGTGATTGATGTAACTAGAGACAGTGTTTCTTGTGATTAATGTAACTAGAGACAGTTTTCTTTGTGGCTGATGTAAATAGCGGCAATGTTTCTAATCGGAACTGACCATGACAAATCTGATAGGGACTACTACAAAACTGGTTCTAGTACAGTAAGACCAAAGTATATGGTACCATTTTACTAGCTCTAGTAGAGCTAGAAGACTATAGTAGAGTTTTACTGGCTCTAGTAGAGCTAGAAGACTATGGTAGAGTTTTATTAGGTCTAGTAGAGTTAGAAGACTATGGTAGAGTTTTATTAGGTCTAGTAGAGTTAGAAGACTATGGTAGAGTTTTATTATGTCTAGTAGAGTAAGAAGACTATGGTAGAGTTTTGCTGGGTCTAGTAGAGTAAGAAGACTATGGTAGAGTTTTACTAGGTCTAGTAGAGTAAGAAGACTATGGTAGAGTTTTACTAGGTCTAGTAGAGTAAGAAGACTATGGTAGAGTTTTGCTGGGTCTAGTAGAGTAAGAATACTATGGTAGAGTTTTACTGGGTCTAGTAGAGTTAGAAGACTACGGTAGAGTTTTGCTGGGTCTAGTAGAGTAAGAATACTATGGTAGAGTTTCATTAGGTCTAGTAGAGTAAGAAGACTATGGTAGAGTTTTGCTGGGTCTAGTAGAGTAAGAATACTATGGTAGAGTTTTATTAGGCCTAGTAGAGTAAGAAGACTATGGAAGAGTTTTGCTGGGTCTAGTAGAGTAAGAAGACTATGGTAGAGTTTTACTAGGTATAGTAGAGTAAGAAGACTATGGTAGAGTTTTACTGGGTCCTGTAGAGTAAGAAGACTATGGTAGAGTTTTGCTGGGTCTAGTAGAGTAAGAAGACTATGGTAGAGTTTTACTAGGTCTAGTAGAGTTAGAAGACTATGGTAGAGTTTTACTAGGTCTAGTAGAGTAAGAAGACTATGGTAGAGTTTTACTGGGTCTAGTAGAGTAAGAAGACTATGGTAGAGTTTTACTAGGTCTAGTAGAGCTAGAAGACTATGGTAGAGTTTTACTAGGTCTAGTAGAGTAAGAAGACTATGGTAGAGTTTTACTGGGTCTAGTAGAGTAAGAAGACTATGGTAGAGTTTTATTAGGTCTAGTAGAGTAAAAAGACTATGGTAGAGTTTTATTAGGTCTAGTAGAGCTAGAAGACTATGGTAGAGTTTTACTAGGTCTAGTAGAGTAAGAAGACTATGGTAGAGTTTTATTAGGTCTAGTAGAGTAAGAAGACCATGATAGAGTTTTATTAGGTCTAGTAGAGTAAGAAGACTATGGTAGAGTTTTATTAGGTCTAGTAGAGCTAGAAGACTATGGTAGAGTTTTACTAGGTCTAGTAGAGTAAGAAGACTATGGTAGAGTTTTATTATGTCTATTAGAGTAAGAAGACTATGGTAGAGTTTTATTAGGTCTAGTAGAGTAAGAAGACTATGGTAGAGTTTTATTAGGTCTAGTAGAGCTAGAAGACTATGGTAGAGTTTTATTAGGTCTAGTAGAGCTAGAAGACTATGGTAGAGTTTTGCTGGGTCTAGTAGAGTAAGAAGACTATGGTAGAGTTTTATTATGTCTAGTAGAGTTAGAAGACTATGGTAGAGTTTTATTAGGTCTAGTAGAGCTAGAAGACTATGGTAGAGTTTTACTGGCTCTAGTAGAGTAAGAAGACTATTGTAGAGTTTTATTAGGTCTAGTAGAGTAAGAAGACTATGGTAGAGTTTTATTAGGTCTAGTAGAGTAAGAAGACTATGGTAGAGTTTTATTAGGTCTAGTAGAGCTAGAAGACTATGGTAGAGTTTTACTGGGTCTAGTAGAGTAAGAAGACTATGGTAGAGTTTTATTAGGTCTAGTAGAGTTAGAAGACTATGGTAGAGTTTTATTAGGTCTAGTAGAGCTAGAAGACTATGGTAGAGCTTTATTAGGTCTAGTAGAACTAGAAGACTATGGTAGAGTTTTATTAGGTCTAGTAGAGTAAGAAGACTATGGTAGAGTTTTATTAGGTCTAGAAGAGTAAGAAGACTATGGTAGAGTTTTATTAGGTCTAGTAGAGTAAGAAGACTATGGTAGAGTTTTATTAGGTCTAGTAGAGTAAGAAGACTATGGTAGAGTTTTATTAGGTCTAGTAGAGCTAGAAGACTATGGTAGAGTTTTATTAGGTCTAGTAGAGCTAGAAGACTATGGTAGAGTTTTGCTGGGTCTAGTAGAGTAAGAAGACTATGGTAGAGTTTTATTATGTCTAGTAGAGTTAGAAGACTATGGTAGAGTTTTGCTGGGTCTAGTAGAGTAAGAAGACTATGGTAGAGTTTTGCTGGGTCTAGTAGAGTAAGAAGACTATGGTAGAGTTTTACTGACTCTAGTAGAGTAAGAAGACTATGGTAGAGTTTTACTGGGTCTAGTAGAGTTAGAAGACTATGGTAGAGTTTTGCTGGGTCTAGTATAGTTAGAAGACTATGGTAGAGTTTTGCTGGGTCTAGTAGAGTAAGAAGACTATTATAGAGTTTTACTGGCTCTAGTAGAGTAAGAAGACTATGGTAGAGTTTTGCTGGGTCTAGTAGAGTTAGAAGACTATGGTAGAGTTTTGCTGGGTCTAATAGAGTTAGAAGACTATGGTAGAGTTTTGCTGGGTCTAGTTGAGTTAGAAGACTATGGTAGAGTTTTGCTGGGTCTAGTAGAGCTATAAGACTATGGTAGAGTTTTGCTGGGTCTAGTAGAGTAAGAAGACTATGGTAGAGTTTTACTAGGTCTAGTAGAGTAAGAAGACTATGGTAGAGTTTTACTAGGTCTAGTAGAGTAAGAAGACTATGGTAGAGTTTTGCTGGGTCTAGTAGAGTAAGAATACTATGGTAGAGTTTTGTTGGGTCTAGTAGAGTAAGAATACTATGGTAGAGTTTTACTGGTATAGTAGAGTAAGAAGACCATGGTAGAGTTTTATTAGGTCTAGTAGAGTAAGAAGACTATGGTAGAGTTTTATTAGGTCTAGTAGAGCTAGAAGACTATGGTAGAGTTTTACTAGGTCTAGTAGAGTAAAAAGACTATGGTAGAGTTTTATTATGTCTATTAGAGTAAGAAGACTATGGTAGAGTTTTATTAGGTCTAGTAGAGTAAGAAGACTATGGTAGAGTTTTATTAGGTCTAGTAGAGTAAGAAGACTATGGTAGAGTTTTATTAGGTCTAGTAGAGTAAGAATACTATGGTAGAGTTTTATTAGCTCTAGTAGAGTAAGAATACTATGGTAGAGTTTTATTAGGTCTAGCAGAGTAAGAAGACTATGGTAGAGTTTTACTGGGTCTAGTAGAGTAAGAAAACTATGGTAGAGTTTTATTAGGTCTAGTAGAGCTAGAAGACTATGGTAGAGTTTTATTACGTCTAGTAGAGCTAGAAGACTATGGTAGAGTTTTGCTGGGTCTAGTAGAGTAAGAAGACTATGGTAGAGTTTTATTATGTCTAGTAGAGTTAGAATACTATGGTAGAGTTTTATTAGGTCTAGTAGAGCTAGAAGACTATGGTAGAGTTTTACTGGCTCTAGTAGAGTAACAAGACTATTGTAGAGTTTTATTAGGTCTAGTAGAGTAAGAAGACTATGGTAGAGTTTTATTAGGTCTAGTAGAGTAAGAAGACTATGGTAGAATTTTATTAGGTCTATTAGAGCTAGAAGACTATGGTAGAGTTTTGCTGGGTCTAGTAGAGTAAGAAGACTATGGTAGAGTTTTATTAGGTCTAGTAGAGTTAGAAGACTATGGTAGAGTTTTATTAGGTCTAGTAGAGCTAGAAGACTATGGTAGAGCTTTATTAGGTCTAGTAGAACTAGAAGACTATGGTAGACTTTTATTAGGTCTAGTAGAGTAAGAAGACTATGGTAGAGTTTTATTAGGTCTAGTAGAGTAAGAAGACTATGGTAGAGTTTTATTAGGTCTAGTAGAGTAAGAAGACTATGGTAGAGTTTTATTAGGTCTAGTAGAGTAAGAAGACTATGGTAGAGTTTTATTAGGTCTAGTAGAGTAAGAAGACTATGGTAGAGTTTTATTAGGTCTAGTAGAGTAAGAAGACTATGGTAGAGTTTTATTAGGTCTAGTAGAGTAAGAAGACTATGGTAGAGTTTTATTATGTCTAGTAGAGTAAGAAGACTATGGTAGAGTTTTATTAGGTCTAGTAGAGCTAGAAGACTATGGTAGAGTTTTATTAGGTCTAGTAGAGCTAGAAGACTATGGTAGAGTTTTGCTGTTTCTAGTAGAGTAAGAAGACTATGGTAGAGTTTTATTATGTCTAGTAGAGTAAGAAGACTATGGTAGAGTTTTGCTGGGTCTAGTAGAGTAAGAAGACTATGGTAGAGTTTTGCTGGGTCTAGTAGAGTAAGAAGACTATGGTAGAGTTTTACTGACTCTAGTAGAGTAAGAAGACTATGGTAGAGTTTTACTGGGTCTAGTAGAGTTAGAAGACTATGGTAGAGTTTTGCTGGGTCTAGTAGAGTTAGAAGACTATGGTAGAGTTTTGCTGGGTCTAGTAGAGTAAGAAGACTATGGTAGAGTTTTACTGGCTCTAGTAGAGTAAGAAGACTATGGTAGAGTTTTGCTGGGTCTAGTAGAGTTAGAAGACTATGGTAGAGTTTTGCTGGGTCTAATAGAGTTAGAAGACTATGGTAGAGTTTTGCTGGGTCTAGTTGAGTTAGAAGACTATGGTAGAGTTTTGCTGGGTCTAGTAGAGCTATAAGACTATGGTAGAGTTTTGCTGGGTCTAGTAGAGTAAGAAGACTATGGTAGAGTTTTGCTGGGTCTAGTAGAGTAAGAAGACTATGGTAGAGTTTTTCTGGGTCTAGTAGAGTAAAAAGACTATGGTAGAGTTTTACTGGGTCTAGTAGAGTTAGAAGACTATGGTAGAGTTTTATTAGGTCTAGTAGAGTAAGAAGACTATGGTAGAGTTTTGCTGGGTCTAGTAGAGTTAGAAGACTATGGTAGAGTTTTGCTGGGTCTGGTAGAGTTAGAAGACTATGGTAGAGTTTTGCTGGGTCTAGTAGAGTTAGAAGACTATGGTAGAGTTCTATTGGTTCTAGCAGAGATAGACACAAATGATGGTAGAGTTTTACTGGTTAAAGCAGAATTAGACTGAAGTGTATGGTAGAGTTTTACTAGTTCTAACAAAGTTAGTCTTAACAAAGTCATATGTTGGTCACTTGATGAGAAGAAATGACCAGAGAATCCCAAAACAAGCTATCAAGTGGAACACAACAGGCCGAAGAAAAAGGGGCAGACCGCGTGAAACTCTGAAGAGGACATTATTAAGAGAGGCCAAGTTAACAGGCATAAAATCCTTTGATGAGGTTGAAAGACTCGCCGAAAACAGGAAAAATTGCCGAACTACTTTACGAGCCATATGTGACGTTTAACGGCACGCGAAGGATATAAGAAGAAAGAAGAAGAACAAAGTTAGACAGAGGTGTATGGTAGAGTTTACTAGTTCTAAGAGAGTTTGACAGAAGTGTATGTTAGTGTTTTACTGCTTCTAGCAGAGTTAGATGGAAGTGTATGATAGAGTTTTACTAGTTCTAGCAGAGTTAGACGGAGATGTATGGTAGAGTTAGACGGAAGTGTGTGGTGGAGTTTTGCTAATTCTAGCAGAGTTAGACGAAATTGTATGGGAGAGTTTTACTGGTTCTAGCAGAGTTAGACGGAGATTTATGGTAAAGTTTAAATGGTTGGGTCTAGCAGAGTTAGACGGAGGTGTATGGTACAGTTTTACTAGTTTTATTAGTTAGACAGAAGTGTGTGGTAGAGTTTTACTGGTTATAGTAGAGTTTGATAAAAGGGTATTGTAAAGTTTTACTGTTTCGTGCAGAGTTAGACGGAGGTATATGGTACAGTTTTACTAGTTTTATTAGAATTAGACAAAAGTATATGGTAGAGTTGTTCTAGTAGAGTTAGAGAAAAATGTATGGTAGAGTTTTACTGGTTCTAGTAGAGTTAGACGGAGGTTATGGTAGAATTTTACAGGTTCTCGCAGAGATAGACAAAAGTATATGGTAGAGTTTTACTGGTTCTAGCAGAGTTAGACGGGGGTGTATGGTACAGTTTTACTAGTTCTAGCAGAGTTAGACGGAAGTGTATGTTAGAGTTTTACTGGTTCTAGCAGATTTAAATCAAAGGCTGTTTCTGCTGTAGTAAGGATAAACGGAAAAGTCTGATACTGTTTTGTAAAATGATTAATTAATGAAGGAAAATTGAAAAATTGGACATTTTAAAATAAAAGTAGGAAAATGATTTGGAAAAACAGAGCAACTGGATATTTCAACAAAATAAAAAATTCTTTGTCAAAGACAACAGACGAAACAAAACAAACAAATAAATATAGGAGAGTGGGAACTTTCCTCTGCATCCCTTGTGCGAGAACATTTGGCCCAAATCAAGCCCATAGCCGGAAGTAGAAATATGAGAAGTAAGAAAAGTAGTCAAGCATGAAATAGGATCAGATATGTTGTGCACAACAGAACAAAAATTAGATATTGCCTTTTTTGTCTTCCGTGTTGTCCTTAGGATACAATATTAACAACCTTCAGTATGCTGCCGACACAGTACTGATAGCCGAGAACCAACAAGACCTGCAAAATCTCTTGGATAAAGTTGCCTAAGAAAGTGAACAGAAAGGCCTTTCTTTGAACATCAAAAAGACAGAGACTGTGGTTACATCTAAGAAACAGAATCCACCAACATTCAGTACAAAATTAAACGGAACTATTCTAAAGCAGGTGCAGAAATTCAAATACCTTGGAGCAGTAATAACTTCAGATGGGAAATGCAGAACAGAAATTAGGAACAGAATAGGCCAAGCAAAGACTGCATTTCACAGAATGAGGAACATATTAACCAACACATCTTTATCGATGAATGTTAGAAAACGAATCCTAAAATGCTATATTGAACCTATCTTGTTATATGGAAGTGAATCATGGACAATAGGCAGGTCTGCACAAAAATAATAGAAAGCAGCAGAAATGTGGTTTATTAGAAGAATGTTGCGAATCCCCTGGACAGCAAAAATAACTAATGAAGAATGTATGAGAAGAGCTGGAGAGACCCAAAAAAAAAAAACATGTCAAAAAGATAAGAGAGACAATGTACTTTCATAGGACATGCAATGAGAAGAGGGGACATTGAAAATATTATAACAACAGGAAAAATAGAAGGAAGAAAATCAAGAGGAAGATCAAGAGAAATGATATTGGACAGTCTGACGGGATGGTGTGAGAGGAGATCACCAACTGAGGTGATGGTCTGCATGAAGAATCGGATAAAGGCATTTTTGCTGATTTGAGAGCAAGATGGTCACTTTTGTCACTTAATTACAATGTTTAAACCTGATTTGAATTAAAACTTTCCAGATGGAACGATCAAAGCAAAAATATTTGTTGCTTCTTTCCTCTACTTCATGACTAGAGAGGAACTTGTCTCAGCCATGTTGTCCTTACGGCTAGGACAACAACATCAATTATGGGCGTTTACAGAGCGGAAACAATAATAAAACGTGATACATCTAGTACAAACGGACATAAAACATGATACATCTAATATAGACGGACATAAAAATTATACATCTAGTATAGACTGACATAAATCTTAATACTCTAGACTGACATACAACATTACACATCTATTATAGACTGACATAAAACATGACACATCTACTACAGACTGACATAAAACATGACACATCTACTATAGGCTGACATAAAACATGACACATCTACTATAGACTGACATAAAACACAGTGCGCTGATTCAGAAAATTGCATTCGATAGACCGCATCAGCTCTAGTTTCTTAGATATGGTGGTTGGCATCAGCTCTAGTTTCTTAGATATGGTGGTTGGCATCAGCTCTAGTTTCTTAGATATGGTTGGCATCAGCTCTAGTTTCTTAGATATGGTTGGCATCAGCTCTAGTTTCTTAGATATGGTTACTGTCAGCTTTAGTTTCTTAGATATGGTGGTTGGCATCA
The DNA here is from genome assembly GCA_009760885.1 of Achatina immaculata. Classification (NCBI taxonomy): domain Eukaryota; kingdom Metazoa; phylum Mollusca; class Gastropoda; order Stylommatophora; family Achatinidae; genus Lissachatina; species Lissachatina immaculata. The sequence continues at coordinate 37,741,962 of CM019718.1, read as the reverse complement.
GCTCTAGTTTCTTAAATATAGTTAACGTCAGCTCTAGTTTCTTAGATATGGTTGGCATCAGCTCTAGTTTCTTAGATGTGGTGGTTGGCATCAGCTCTAGTTTCTTAGATATGGTTGAATTTATACAATTTTAGACTGCAAGTAGGAAACCTATTTCTGAGTTTGTAAAAAAGAGCATATGTAGTTTATGTTGGTGTAAAGATTGGAGGTCAAGATAGGCCATGGGCTCCTCATATTGTATGCAAAACTTGTACGGAACATTTGCGCCATTAGATAAACAGAAAGAGAAGCTGCCTGAAATTTGGAGTACCAACGGCGTGGAGGGAACAACAAAAAAAAAAAACACTTTGATAAATATTATTTTTTTATTGTTAATATCACAGGCATCAATCGAAGTAGTCGTGGCAAGTGGTCTTACCCTGATCTACCTTCAGCCAGGAGACTTGTTTCGCACTCAGATTTTGTACTCTTTCCACCTTTCCTTGAACTAGCACAGCTCTCAGAGGATGAGCCTTGCATGTCTGATATCGCACAAGTTAAAGAAAGTGGAGGCAGAGACAATGAATTCCAAACAACTCAGCATAGTGATCGGTTTGATCAGAGTGAACTGAGTGATCTGATCAGGGACTTAAATCTTTCCAAGGAGTCTTCTGAACTGCTTGCCTCCAGGCTAAAGGAAAATAATGTACTTCAGCCTGGAATGAAAACTACATTTTAATAAATAGGAGGAAAGGATTTGATGCCATTCTTTGCTGAAGGCAACATCTTAGTCCATTCTTTGCTGAAGGCAACATCTTAGTCCATTCTTTGCTGAAGGCAACATCTTAGTCCATTCTTTGCTGAAGGCAACATCTTAGTCCATTCTTTGCTGAAGGCAACATCTTAGTCCATTCTTTGCTGAAGCCAACATCTTAGTCCATTCTTTGCTGAAGGCAACATCTTAGTCCATTCTTTGCTGAAGGCAACATCTTAGTCCATTCTTTGCTGAAGGCAACATCTTAGTATTCTGCACTGACATCTGGAACTTGTGAAGAAAACTGGTCGTCTAGAATGTAACCCAAGTTAGTGGCCTCTTTGTCATCGACAGCTCAAAACTTAGTTTGATATGTGTATGTGTTTTTGTTAATAACGGCAACAAGTATGGTTCTATTCCAAATGGTCATTCCACCAGGATGAAAGAAGAGTACAAGGCCATCTCTTTAGTCTTGGGGAAGATAAAATACCAAGAACATTGATGGGTGATTTGTGTAGACCTGAAGATGGTTAATTTTCTTTTTGGTCAACAAATTGGCTACAGAAATTATTCTTGCTTTTTATGCCTTTCGGATAGTAGAGCCAAACATGAACATTTGGGCAAGAAAAGATTGGCCTCTAAGAGAATATATGGCGGTTAGAGGACAAAATGTTATCAGTGAACCTTTAGTAGCAAGAGATAGAATCATACTGCCACCGCTGCATATAAAGCCAGGTCTGATGAAACAATCTGTAAAGGCTTTGTATAAAGACAGTTCATGCATTAAATACGTAGTGCATAATTTACCTGGACTTACCATAGAAAAACTGACAACAGGAATTATCGATACTCCACATATCAGACAACTTATAAATGACCCACATTTCATAGCATCACTGAATGAAATGGAATCATGTGCCTGGTCTTCATTTGTTCTTGTGAAAAGCTTTCTTGGCAACAAGAAGAGCAAGGTGAAAGATTTCACAAACACATACAAACAATGGAAGCCAGACACCAAGGAAGATGGAATGCACACATGATGGCAGGCTGTTGTTGGAGTCTTATGCGGGATTGTCCTGGCAGACCGCGATCTTCGAAGTCTTTACAAAAAGAGCCTCTTGTGTGTTGAATGAGTGGAAAGTATCTATCATAAACTTGTGCGTTTTGGTATGAAATAAGTAGATTTTCATATTGTATACTTTTCTTTTAATTTTTAATATGTTTCCCTCATGCTTAGAAGATATTAATTTAAACACTACATTAACATATTCTTATTTTATATTGACGAGCAGAGTGAAGAGTAGCATATGGCATATGTTTCCCTCATGCTTAGACGATATTAATTTAAACACTACATTAACATATTCTGATTTTATATTGGCGAGCAGAGTGAAGAGTGGTATATGGCATAAGATCTGTATATCAAAACTAGAGCTATTGGGGAAAAATTGTGCCTTTTTTTAATCAACAGGTCAAATATACCCAGAAACAGGTCTAACCTTTGAAACACCAAAAATGTGTGTTGGCCAATGTTATCTTTATATCTCAGTTTAGGTCTACTATGTGGCATCCTTCCTTCCATAAGTTCACTTTACAAAACCTGCCTAGAAATTGGCTGCCATCCATCCTTGTTACATGTCCCAGACATCTCAGTTTTCTGTTGTTCAGTTTGTCAAATAACATCTTGTTGGCGGAAATGCAAATGAAGCCACTGACAGCAATTATTGAGAAAAGACGCTGGGGATAGTTGAGACATGTGCTCCGGATTACTGACAACTAACTACCATAAACAGCACTAAGATGGACACCACAGAGGAACAGAAGTATGGGTAGAGCAAAGGAGACATGGAGAAGAACAACAGAGAGGATGTTGAGCAATAGAGGGCTCGCTTGGGCAAGAGTGGAAAAAAAGACAAAGGACAGGCATTTGTGGAAAATATGCCTTGGGCACTTAAGGTTCAGAGAGAGAGAGAGAGAGAGAGAGAGAGAGAGAGAGAGTATTGTCATCACTGGTGGAAGGTTAGCATGCTGCAGAACTTCAGAGTTGGTTACTTTATCCTGCAAATTGATGTTCAATAGTCTGGGAAGTCAGCGAAAAACTGTTAATTTTTTTTCTGTTGCATATAATGCCCAAATTTCAGATATTTCACAAGAGAGAGAGAGAGAGAGAGAGAGAGAAAGTGAGAGGGAGAGAGAGAGGGGAGAGAGAGAGGGAGAGAGAGAGAGAGAGGGAAAGAAAGAGAGATAAGCATACAGATGTAACAAACCAGAACTTTTGTCTTCTTTGTGAACCCTCAATGTCCTTTACTTTAGTTTGTCAAAGGCTGTAGCTGCCTTTTCTGTTTGTGTATGGATTTCTTCGTCCAGGAAGAAGGTGTAATTTCAAGATAGCTGAACCTGTCTACTGATTCAAGCATGTTCCCATTCAATGTTAGACAAGTCAGTTATGCACGCCTTGTCCAGGAACCACTGTCTTGCTGGGAACTACCCTCAGAGAAAACATCACATGCTCTGGCCATACTGTGGCTCCTTGATTAGAACTTTGGTATTTTTGTCATGGCACTAAGACGTGCTAAGTTGAACAATGAGCCATCTAACATCTAAGTTGAACAATGAGCCATCTAACATCTAAGTTGAACAATGAGCCATCTAACATCTAAGTTGAACAATGAGCCATCTAACATCTAAGTTGAACAATGAGCCACGTGACTGTGTGTGAATCAGTACATTGCCACTGACATGACTGATTGCGTAGTTCAAGAGGGCCGCCGTAAAATATACGTATTTAAAGTATACATATTTAAAGTATACGTATTTAAAGTATACGAATTTAAAAATATCAGGGGTTAGGACATAGCCTTGCTTTATTCCACTCTTGACCTCAAAACTGTAACATGTACTCCCATCAAACTGTATGATGACTTGACCTTAAAACTATAACATGTACTCCCATCAAACTGTATGATGACTGGACCATAGAACTATAACATGTACTCCCATCAAACTGTATGATGACTGGACCATAGAACTATAACATGTACTCTCATCAAACTGTATGATGACTGGACCATAGAACTATAACATGTACTCCCATCAAACTGTATGATGACTGGACCATAGAACTATAACATGTACTCCCATCAAACTGTATGATGACTGGACCATAGAACTATAACATGTACTCCCATCAAACTGAATGATGACTGGACCACTGAGCTATAACATATACTCCCATCAAACTTTATGGCGACTTGACCTAAAAACTATAACGTGTACTCCCATCAAACTGTATGGTGACTGGACTTCAGATCTATAACATGTACTCCCATAAAATTGTATGGTGACCTTCATATCCTCGTGGAATTATACAATGATTTTGAGTAGCTATGATGGGCAGCTAGTTTAGTCTAATGCTTCTTGCAGCCCAGGTCTGCTAACTCATCATCATCATCATCATTATCATCATCATCATCATCATTATCATCATCATCAGGTGCCGTGCCGACTGGCGTTGGCTATTATGCTTCTCCAGAGTACACGATCCTTCATGCAGGCCATCAGCTCAGTTGTTGATCTCCTCTCACACCATCCCGTCAGACTGTCCAGTATCATTTCTCTTGGTCTTCCCCTGGCTCTTCTTCCCTCTACCTCTCTGTTGATATAATATTTTCTGTGCCCCTCTCTTCTCATTGCATGTCCTATGAAAGTAAATTGTCTTTCTTATCTTTTGGCAAGGCTTTTTATATCTCAAACTCTTCTCAAACATTCTCCATTAGTTATTTTTGCTGTCCAGGGGATTCGCAACATTCTTCTAATAAACCACATTTCTGCTGCTTCCAATGATCTTTGTGCAGATCTGCTTATTGTCCATGATTCACTTCCATATAACAAGATAGGTTCAATATAGCATTTTAGGATTCGTTTTCTAACATTCATTAATAAGGATGTGTTCGATAATATGTTTCTCATTCTCTGAAATGCAGTCTTTGCTTGGTCTATTCTGTTGCTAATTTCTGTTCTACATTTCCTATCTGAAGTTATTACTGCTACAAGGTATTTGAATTTCTGCACCTGCTTTAGAATAGTTCCGTTTAATTTTATATTGAATGTTTGTGGATTCTGTTTCTTAGATATAACCATAGTCTATGTCTTTTTTATGTTTAAAGTAAGGCCTTTCTGTTCACTTCCTTTAGCGACTTTACCCAAGAGATTTTGCAGGTCTTATTTGTTCTCAGCTATCAGTACTGTGTCGTTAGCATACCAAAGGTTGTTAATATTGTATCCTCTTATTTTTATACCTGGTTCTCAAATGATCGTTCTTAGAATATTCTCGCTGTACAGAGAAAAAAGATCTGGAGGTAGTACACATCCTTGTCGCACCCCTTGTTTTATAGGTTGATATTTTTCAGTTTTATTTTCAACTTGAATCGCTGCTTCTTGCTGCTAGTATAGATGTTTACAATCCTCAGATCTTTTCAGTCTATGTTTATGTCTTCAAGCATTTTAATAATCTCATCATATTTCACCTTGTCGAATGCGTTGGTGTAATCAATGAGATCTATCTGTACTTCTAAAACTCTTTCTGTTAGTGTTCGTAAAGCATAAATGACATTGTGTGTTCCCTTTAATTCAACAAATGCGAACTGTTCATCTGCTGTTTCCATTTTTATCATTTTATTTGTTCTTCTCATTATGATTCTCAGAAGTAGTTTCGTTATGTGACATGAGAGGCTGATAGTCCAGTGGTCATAACATTCCTTTGCACCTGGTTTCTTTGGTAGTGCTATAAACGTGGATTTAAGCAAGTCACTGGGCATATAACCACTGTTGTAAATGTCATTCAGTAACTTGGTTATTATTTTTATTCCTGTCTCCTCTAGTGCCTCTATTTCTTCTATTGTTATATTATCAGGCCCAGTCGCTTTTCCTTTCTTCATGTGTTTGATAGCATCTATGATTTCATCTTCAAGTAATGTTAGTCCATCACAGTTTTCAGTATCTGGTGTTATTTCTGGTCTTTCTCTTTCATATAGCTCACCGATGTACTATGTCCACCTGTCCACAATGTCTTCTTTTCCCATTAACATTTTACCTTCTTTTGATTTCAGGCATCCTGTGGTATATTTTGTTTTCCTGCCTGTAAGTTCATTAATTCGTTTGTGCATGTTTTTGCTGTCTTTATTATGAGAGTCCTCTATTTGTCTACACTGTTCATTTCTTTTGCTTTTCTACATTTGCGTCTTATTTCTTTATTTATCTTGCTATATATTTCTTGGCTATTTGTTTCTCCTCCTTCTCTTATCCATCAGACCCAAGATGTCATCTGTCATCCAATATGTCGTCTGTCATCCAATATGTCATCTGTCATCCAATATGTCATCTGTCATCCAATATGTCATCTGTCATCCAATATGTCATCTGTCATCCAATATGTCGTCTGTCATCCATTTATTCTAGACGGCTTGTTTTTTTTCGGTGGTATTATCTCCTTAACAGTTTGATGGATAGAATCTCTTAACATTGCTCATTGTTCATCTATACGCTTTATCTTTGGTATTGCATTGTATTTATTTGTTATAATAACTCTGTATTGTTTTCGCAGTTCTTGGTCATTTTTAAGGAGTTCTGTATTCAATTTGATGTTTCTCACTTTTCTGCATGCCTTCTTTAGCTTTATTCTAATTTTTCCACAGAGTGGATCATGGTCACTATTGCAGTCAGCTCCTGGCATGGTTTTCGTTGTCAGTAATGCTTTCTGGAATAGTTTGTTTATTAATATGAAGTCTATCTAGTTAAAAGTCTTTTTGTCTGGGCTGCACCACGTTGCAAGTCTTCGAGGATGTTGTTCAAACCAGGTGTTTCCTACAACCATGCTATGTATTCTTGCCCATGTTGTTTAAACCAGGCGTTTCCTACAACCATGCTATGTATTCTTGCCCATGTTGTTTAAACCAGGTGTTTCCTACAACCATGCTATGTATTCTTGCCCATGTTGTTTAAACCAGGCGTTTCCTACAACCATGCTATGTATTCTTGCCCATGTTGTTTAAACCAGGTGTTTCCTACAACCATGCTATGTATTCTTGCCCATGTTGTTTAAACCAGGTGTTTCCTACAACCATGCTATGTATTCTTGCCCATGTTGTTTAAACCAGGTGTTTCCTACAACCATGCTATGTATTCTTGCCCATGTTGTTTAAACCAGGCGTTTCCTACAACCATGCTATGTATTCTTGCCCATGTTGTTTAAACCAGGTGTTTCCTACAACCATGCTATGTATTCTTGCCCATGTTGTTTAAACCAGGTGTTTCCTACAACCATGCTATGTATTCTTGCCCATGTTGTTTAAATCAGGTGTTTCCTACAACCATGCTATGTATTCTTGCCCATGTTGTTTAAACCAGGTGTTTCCTACAACCATGCTATGTATTCTGCCCATGTTGTTTAAACCAGGCGTTTCCTACAACCATGCTATGTATTCTTGCCCATGTTGTTTAAACCAGGCGTTTCCTACAACCATGCTATGTATTCTTGCCCATGTTGTTTAAACCAGGCGTTTCCTACAACCATGCTGTGTATTCTTGCCCATGTTGTTTAAACCAGGTGTTTCCTACAACCATGCTATGTATTCTTGCCCATGTTGTTTAAACCAGGTGTTTCCTACAACCATGCTATGTATTCTTGCCCATGTTGTTTAAACCAGGTGTTTCCTACAACCATGCTATGTATTCTTGCCCATGTTGTTTAAACCAGGCGTTTCCTACAACCATGCTATGTATTCTTGCCCATGTTGTTTAAACCAGGCGTTTCCTACAACCATGCTATGTATTCTTGCCCATGTTGTTTAAACCAGGTGTTTCCTACAACCATGCTATGTATTCTTGCCCATGTTGTTTAAACCAGGTGTTTCCTACAACCATGCTATGTATTCTTGCCCATGTTGTTTAAACCAGGTGTTTCCTATAACCATGCTATGTATTCTTGCCCATGTTGTTTAAACCAGGTGTTTCCTATAACCATGCTATGTATTCTTGCCCATGTTGTTTAAACCAGGTGTTTCCTACAACCATGCTATGTATTCTTGCCCATGTTGTTTAAACCAGGTGTTTCCTATAACCATGCTATGTATTCTTGCCCATGTTGTTTAAACCAGGTGTTTCCTACAACCATGCTGTGTATTCTTGCCCATGTTGTTTAAACCAGGTATTTCCTACAACCATGCTATGTATTCTTGCCCATTCAATTAATTTACTACCTCTGTCATTCCTCTCCCCCAGTACATAGTCACCAACGATGTCTGAAGTTCTTCCTTTACCAACTTTGGCATTAACATCTCCTATCACTATAGTAACTTCATGTGACTTTGTGTGTTTCAGGGCTGTCTATGTATTATTATAAAATAGCTGTAAATCTTCTTAAGAACTATCAGCTGTTGGAGCGTACATTTGTATAATATTTATGTTTACTGGTCGTCCGAGATGTTCAAACATCCCAAACTGTCCTTGCTGTTTGCTCATCAAATATTATAACTACTCGTATCTGCTGACTATGTCACGTGATTTTGTGAGGACAACAAAAACACGTAAAGAGAGTCATTGCTTTGTCTTTATGTTGTTATTGAATTGCTTTGTCTTTATGTTTCCATTGAATTGCTTTGTCTTTATGTTTTTCTTGCATTGCTTTGTCTTTATGTTTTTATTGCATTGCTTTGTCTTTATTTTGTTATTGAATTGCTTTGTCTTTATGTTTTTCTTGAAGCTGTCTATGTATGAAGGTCATGCCACTAATTACCGAAGTCTAAAATAACACTGTTACTTGGGAAGAATCACTTGACCAGTAAGCAGTTCATGACAAGCTGAACGAAGGTCGTCCCTGTTATATTTTAAAGAACGTTAGAGACATTTTAAAGTATGGTCTACTATTAGAGGAATATTATAGAAATGTTAAGTTAGGGTCTACTATTAGAAGAATATTACAGAAATGTTAAGTTATGGTCTACTATTAGAGGAATATTACAGAAATGTTAAAGTAGGGTCAATCATTTCCATGTCCCCTGCTGAACTTTGCCTCCCTAACATCTCTACTGTAGGCCCCTTGGTTATAACCAAGATGCCCTGCTACTGATGCATCCATTTGCAGATTATCATGCAGCTATCTTCGTTTTGGTCTTCCTTTTTTTTTCTTTTTCCCATTATGTACCCTTCCAAGACAGTCCTCTCTAAATTATCACGACGTTTAATGTGTCCAAAATGTTTAAGTTTTCTCTGTTTAATCCTCTTTACTAGCAAACCTTCTTCAACATTAAGTTCTTGTAGTATGGATATATTTCTTCTTTTTTGTGTCCATAATATTTGAAGGACTCTTCTGTAGCATTTACATTCAAAGGCATTTATGTGATTCTCCGCTGTTTTGTTAAGTGTCCAGGTCTCACAGGCATATGCTGCGATTGGAAAGATGCATGCCTTTAAAAATCTTATTTTTGTAGTTCTGCCAGTTAATTCAGAGAATGCACACTGAAAATGATTACGAATCCAATCGTACGCTTCAGTGTCTTCGGGCGTGAAGTATTTGTCAAAATATTCAGCAAAGGATGTCAGATGCCCTTTTATTACACCAGTGACCCCTTCCAGAATCTCGCCATTAGCTTCACTGCTCTCTATAAATTCACAGAACAAGTGAAACATGTCTTGTGATTTGTTCTCGATTCGCGTGCGCCAAAGTCATAATTTCTTCTTAAAGGCTGCAATTTTGTCGTATGTCTTGAGTATTACTGACATCTTTAGCCTGCAGTGATGTGTTCAGACTGTTCAAAAGGCTAAAAATGTCAGCAAGGTATGCCAGCATGTCAAGCCACTCAATATCAGCGACCTTACCTGCCAGGTAGAGATTGTGTTCTGTCAATAACTGCAACAATTCTAAACGAAGGTCGTCCCTGTTATATTTTAAAGAACGTTAGAGACATTTTAAAGTATGGTCTACTATTAGAGGAATATTATAGAAATGTTAAGTTAGGGTCTACTATTAGAAGAATATTACAGAAATGTTAAGTTATGGTCTACTATTAGAGGAATATTACAGAAATGTTAAAGTAGGGTCAATCATTTCCATGTCCCCTGCTGAACTTTGCCTCCCTAACATCTCTACTGTAGGCCCCTTGGTTATAACCAAGATGCCCTGCTACTGATGCATCCATTTGCAGATTATCATGCAGCTATCTTCGTTTTGGTCTTCCTTTTTTTTTCTTTTTCCCATTATGTACCCTTCCAAGACAGTCCTCTCTAAATTATCACGACGTTTAATGTGTCCAAAATGTTTAAGTTTTCTCTGTTTAATCCTCTTTACTAGCAAACCTTCTTCAACATTAAGTTCTTGTAGTATGTCTTGAGTATTACTGACATCTTTAGCCTGCAGTGATGTGTTCAGACTGTTCAAAAGGCTAAAAATGTCAGCAAGGTATGCCAGCATGTCAAGCCACTCAATATCAGCGACCTTACCTGCCAGGTAGAGATTGTGTTCTGTCAATAACTGCAACAATTCTAAACGAAGCTCAAACACCCTTGCTAGAACTTTTCCTCTGGACAGACAACGCACAGCAGAGTGCAGTAGGAGATGCTTATGTTCTGCATCTGATTCAATACAAATTTGAGCAAATAATCGACTGTTCGCTGTTCTAGTTTTTATGAAGTTTACAATCCGAACACAGACTTCCAGTACAGGTTCCAGAGTTTCATTCAACTTCTTTGAAGCGAATGGCTCACTATGGATCATACAATGGGTGTCTACAATCTCGGGTGACACTTTCTTTATACGAGTTACAACACCGATGCAGTTCGTCCACCGCTGTTCAAAAGTTGTGAAAAATTGTTTAAAACACGAAATATTTCATAGGTCGTCGTTCTCGCTGGCTCTGACCTGCAAAAAAAAAAAAAAAAGAAATTCCTCTTGCGTACTATTTTGCCAACAATAGCGAACATAAACAAACAGCTGTGACTCGCCGTCGATGTCAGTTGACTCATCTAACTGAATAGCAAACTTAGTAGATTGTAATCGTTCAGTTAGATGCGCGACAGTGTCCTCGGGCATTTGAGATATTTTTCTGCGGGCAGTATCTTTCGAGATGGGAATGCTTTTCAGTCTTGTAGCGTATTCTGGCCCGAACAATACGTCACAAATCTCAACAGTGACTGGCATGGTAAGATCTTCTCCAATCGTGTGGGGTTTCTTTGATTTTGCGATTCACTGGGCAATCAGATACGATGCTTTAAGAGCTTTTTCGTTGAGAGTTGCTCTTGTTTTTAACACTGTCTTCTGTTTACTATATTCCTCGGCTTTGTGTTCTAAAAATTATTTGGTTTTATTCTGTAGATACGGATGTCTTGTAGTTAGATGACGGCCCAATTTCGTCGGCTTCATTGCCTCATTGGGAAGGATTTGCAAACGAATAACACACTGTGGCAAATTTTGATCATTTGTTGATGGAACGAAAACGTACTTAATATACTCCATATAATATTTTCGAGGGTATTTAGTTTTCTTACAAATATCAACGTTAACGTCGTCTCGATCACAGTGACTTTCACTGCCACTGCTATCAATTTGTTTTCAAGAAGTGGAAGGCTTACGTTTCACAAATCGGTTCACTTTAGCGTCTAAAGCTTTAAAGTTTAAACAATAACAAAGGCTATCTGAAAAGTCTCCACGATCACTACGTGGGTGACTGGAATCCGTTGATTAATCCAATACGAATTACACGCAGCACCAAGACCGAACAGCGGCTCTCAAGCCAAGGAAATATGATTTTTAAACTAAAACATAATTGCTGAGAATTATATTTTACTTCTACCCTCTCGCAGAATCTACGCCGACTGTTCTCTAAAGTGGCATTGTAAAACTGCACGTTTCAGCAAGGCTGTCAGAAAGACGCCGGTGTCGCACTTCAAAAGCTATGATGTCTTTTTATGTAGGTCACATTTCTGTGTGATGCTGGAAGAAACGCTGCCTGGACCATCCTTTCTCCAGTAGGCGCCACTGCTTTGTGGACATTCTAATAAAGCGACCTGCAATTCTGCGGCTTGCATCCATGTAGTCTGCCCCTATGCTTTGCGTGAAAAATGCGAATAATTTTTGTATTTTATCTACTTTTTGTGTGTGCTGCTTTGAGACTTCGGTGTGACCCACAATACTCCTTGTCACGGCCCACTTTTGGGCCGCTCCAACGGGTTGAGAACCACTGATCTGATGTCAACTCCTCCTGTACAGCCATCAAGATCTCGAAACTCACTAGGTTGGGGTTTATTATTAGAAATATTAGAGAATTGTTGAAGTAGGGCCTCCTATTAGATAAATTAAATCAGAGAACTTTAAAAGTACTATTACAGAAATGTTAGAGAATTGTTGCAGAAATATTAGAAAAATATGACAGTATTCTTTGGAAATGAGAAGCTGACTGAAAACAGAGACTGTAAAGGAAGACATACTATGAGCCCTAGGTGACGTCTGCCAGTACCAGAATGATGTAAGATTTAATATTATATACAGTTTAGAGAAATAGTCCTCAAAGAGAAATGTTAGAGAATGATAAATAAATGTCAGAGAAATGACAGAGAAATGTTAGAGAATTGGTAAAGAAATGATAGAGAACTGGTAAAAAAAATTGTTAGAGAATGATTTAAACAATTGTTAGAGAATGATAAAGAAATATTAGAGAAATGATAGAACATTGTTAGAGAAATGATACAGAAATGAAGAAGAAATGATAAAGAAAGGTAGACTAGACATAACATTTAATGTCTATAATATACATTACATACAACTGAAATAGTTTTTGGGTCTTTGGTCCAGCGTTATTATTGAATATTCCTATTATAGAACTCATTAGTTGCAAAGTATTTTTTAAAATTTGTGGCAAGAAATCTTTGTTCCCAGCTCTAACATAAAACAGTGGTTAATAATGATCGTTTTGTTATCATTTAAAACAAAAGTCAAAAGTTTAGTTCATGAGAAAAATGAAACGTTGAGAAGCCTCTGTTTACTTTTACTCAGAAAGATCAATTAACGAGGCCATGGAGAGAGACTTCACAAGCAAATAATGGACAATTCATTGCGTAGTATGGGAAATTTTAGCTTGTCACATTTAGAAAACCAGTTATTTGTTGCTGTTATTGCTTTTTTATCCTTCAAGATGTATTGCAGTAAAAAATGAATATGCTTATTGCGTATTATTCCAAAAGATCGGCTAATGATCTTCCTCTTGGTCATCCCTGTCCTTTCTTGATTAGAATAATCAAATTTATCCAGCGCATTTCCCATCATTAGATTCACATTATCTCAGTGTTTGTGCATAATATCTGCGTGATGTCTGACCTATATTGCTTCAAATCTTCTCATGCATATTTTAATACAAGTAATGCCGATGCTGGTCGCTGTTCTTAGAGAGAAGATGCAAACAACATGACAAGTTGTTTGTGAATCATTTTGTTGGCAGAGTTCTAAGATATTACACATGATTTTGTTGGCAGAGTTTTAAGGTCTTAAAGAAGATTTTGTTGGCAGAGTTCTAAACTATTACACAAGATTTTGTTAGCAGAGTTCTAAGATATTGGACAAGATTTTGTTGGCACAAGATTTTGTTGACAGAGTTCTAAGATATTGGACAATATTTTGTTGGCAGAGTTCTAAGATACTGCATAAGAAGAAGAAGACATGCTATGAGCCCTAGGTGACGTCTGCCAGTACCAGAATGATGTAAGATTTAATATTATATACAGTTTAGAGAAATAGTCCTCAAAGAGAAATGTTAGAGAATGATAAATAAATGTCAGAGAAATGACAGAGAAATGTTAGAGAATTGGTAAAGAAATGATAGAGAACTGGTAAAAAAAATTGTTAGAGAATGATTTAAACAATTGTTAGAGAATGATAAAGAAATATTAGAGAAATGATAGAACATTGTTAGAGAAATGATACAGAAATGAAGAAGAAATGATAAAGAAAGGTAGACTAGACATAACATTTAATGTCTATAATATACATTACATACAACTGAAATAGTTTTTGGGTCTTTGGTCCAGCGTTATTATTGAATATTCCTATTATAGAACTCATTAGTTGCAAAGTATTTTTTAAAATTTGTGGCAAGAAATCTTTGTTCCCAGCTCTAACATAAAACAGTGGTTAATAATGATCGTTTTGTTATCATTTAAAACAAAAGTCAAAAGTTTAGTTCATGAGAAAAATGAAACGTTGAGAAGCCTCTGTTTACTTTTACTCAGAAAGATCAATTAACGAGGCCATGGAGAGAGACTTCACAAGCAAATAATGGACAATTCATTGCGTAGTATGGGAAATTTTAGCTTGTCACATTTAGAAAACCAGTTATTTGTTGCTGTTATTGCTTTTTTATCCTTCAAGATGTATTGCAGTAAAAAATGAATATGCTTATTGCGTATTATTCCAAAAGATCGGCTAATGATCTTCCTCTTGGTCATCCCTGTCCTTTCTTGATTAGAATAATCAAATTTATCCAGCGCATTTCCCATCATTAGATTCACATTATCTCAGTGTTTGTGCATAATATCTGCGTGATGTCTGACCTATATTGCTTCAAATCTTCTCATGCATATTTTAATACAAGTAATGCCGATGCTGGTCGCTGTTCTTAGAGAGAAGATGCAAACAACATGACAAGTTGTTTGTGAATCATTTTGTTGGCAGAGTTCTAAGATATTACACATGATTTTGTTGGCAGAGTTTTAAGGTCTTAAAGAAGATTTTGTTGGCAGAGTTCTAAACTATTACACAAGATTTTGTTAGCAGAGTTCTAAGATATTGGACAAGATTTTGTTGGCACAAGATTTTGTTGACAGAGTTCTAAGATATTGGACAATATTTTGTTGGCAGAGTTCTAAGATACTGCATAAGAAGAAGAAGACATGCTGCGACATCAGCGTGCGCTAAAGTGGTAGATGTTTCATGTGGAAAAACAGAGAAGTGATGAGACAGAAGAGAAAAACTGAGAAGTGATGAGACAGAAGGGAAAACCAGTAGACAGAGCAGAGTACTTTAAATGTCAAGAGGAAAGAGAATTAGAGTATTTCAGATGTGAAAACTAAAGAAAATTAGTAGAATATTTCAGATGTGAAGAGGAAAGAAAAAAGTAGACAAATTACTTTTAGATGTAAAGAGGAAAGGAAAAATTAGGCAAATTACTTTATATGTGTAGAGGAAAGAATGAGTAGACAAAATACTTTTAGATGTGTAAAGGAAAAAAAAGTAAACAAAATACTTTAGATGTGGAGAGGAAAGAAAAGTAATAAACAACCTACTTTAGATGTGGAGAGGAAAGAAAAACAAAATACTTTGGGCCTGGAGAGGAAAGAAAAGCAATAGGCAAAGTACTTTAGATATATAGAGGAAAGAAAAGTAATAGACAAAGTACTTTAGATGCGTAGATGAAAGAAAAGCAATAGACAAAGTACTTTAGATGTAGAGAGGAAAGAAAAGTAATAGACAAAGCACTTTAGATGTGTAGAGGAAAGAAAATAGTAAGCACTGTAGTTTAGACGTGGAGAGGAAGTAAAATAGTAGAGAAAGTACTTTAGATGTAGACAGGAAAGAAAATTAGTAGAGTATTTCAGATGTAAAGAGGAAAGAAAAGCAATAGACAAAATACTTTGGATGTGGAGAGGAAAGAAATTGCTTGCTTGACACCTTAATTCTTAATCTGACTCTATCTAACCTCATTACTTGCTGAACGTTCTAACTTTTATCTGACTCTTATCTAACCTCATTACTTGCTTGGCGTCCTAACTTTTATCTGTCTTTTATCTAACCTCATTACTTGCTGAACGTCCTAACTTTTATCTGTCTCTTATCTAATCTCATTATTTGCTTGACGTCCTAACTTTTATCTGTCTTTTATCTAACCTCATTACTTGCTTGACTGTCTAACTTTTATCTGTCTCTTATCTAATCTCATTATTTGCTTGACGTCCTAACTTTTATCTGTCTTTTATCTAACCTCATTACCTGCTTGACTTTCTAACTTTTATCTGTCTCTTATCTAACCTCATTACTTGCTTGACGTCCTAACTTTTATCTGTCTCTTATCTAATCTCATTATTTGCTTGACGTCCTAACTTTTATCTGTCTTTTATCTAACCTCATTACTTGCTTGATGTCCTAACTTTTATCTGTCTCTTATCTAATCTCATTATTTGCTTGACGTCCTAACTTTTATCTGTCTTTTATCTAACCTTATTACTTGCTTGACGTCCTAACTTTTATCTGTCTCTTATCTAACCTCATTACTTGCTTGACGTCCTAACTTTTATCTGTCTCTTATCTTACCTCATTACTTGCTTGACGTCCTAACTTTTATCTGTCTTTTATCTAATCTCATTATTTGCTTGACGTCCTAACTTTTATCTGTCTCTTATCTTACCTCATTACTTGCTTGACGTCCTAACTTTTATCTGCCTTTTATCTCACATCATTACTTGCTTGACGTCCTAACTAAGATGATCTC
The DNA here is from genome assembly GCA_009760885.1 of Achatina immaculata. Classification (NCBI taxonomy): domain Eukaryota; kingdom Metazoa; phylum Mollusca; class Gastropoda; order Stylommatophora; family Achatinidae; genus Lissachatina; species Lissachatina immaculata. The sequence goes on along the minus strand of CM019718.1, from coordinate 37,725,702 downwards.
TGCCAGATAACATGGTAGATTTTTATTTGTTATTTTCGCCCTCCCTAAAGAAGAGTAATCTCCGAAACATTGGTTTCTAACTGTTTCTTTTACACGTGTACAATTCTGCATGTCCATTTCACTTCTTCTGTTGCATGCCCACCTCACTTCTGTTGCATGTCCATCTCACTTCTTCTGTTGCATGTCCATCTTACTTATTCTGTTGCACGTCTATCTCACTTCTTCTGTTGCATGCCCACCTCATTTCTTCTGTTGCATGTCCATCTCACTTCTTCTGTTGCATGTCCATCTCACTTCTTCTATTGTATGCCCACCTCACTTCTTCTATTGCAAAAGTTTGTAATCTTTTCTTCTTTCTGCCTATCTGTTCTTTATTTCTTCTCACAGTCGCACCTCCTACCTCTTACCTCACACCTCTTACCTCTTACCTCATACTTCAACTGATTCATATTTAAAATAACACGAAAGATTTTCCATAGAAAAGGCACTAAAATACCAAAATAGAGTCTGTCAAAGTAAAATAACAAACAGACTCTTTTAAAGTAAAATAACACAAAATAGCCTGTAAAAGTAAAATAACACAACAAAGTATGTCAAAGTAAAATAACACAACATTGTCTGTCAAAGTCAGATAACACGACAGTCTATCAAAGTCAAATAACACACCAAAGTCTGTCAAAGTAAAATACCACAACACAATATGTCACAGTAAAATAACACAACAGAGTCTGTCAAAGGAAAATAATACACCAAAGTCTGCCAGAGTAAAATATGACAACACAGTCTGCAAAGTAAAAAGCACAACAGATTCTGTCAAAGTAAAATAAAAGACCAAAGTATTTTGAAGTAAAATAGCACAACATAGTCTGTCAAAGTAAAATAACACAAGAAAGTCTTTCCAGGTAAAAAGCACAGTAGAGTTTGTCAAATTAAAATAACACAAACAGATCTGTAATGGGAAAAAAAACAGCAAAGTCTGTTAGGGGAAAATAACGCAACACAGTCTAGCAAAGTAAAATAAGACAACAGATTCTGTCAAAGTAAAATAACAAAATATTCTCTCAAAACAAAATAACAGAAGACAATCTGTCAAAGTAAAATAACACAACAAACTCTGTGAAGAAAAAAATCACAGCAGAGTCTGACAAAGTAAAATAAAAGAATAAAGTCTGTCAAAGTAAAATAACACATCAAAATCAGTCAAGGAAAAAAGTACAGCAAAGTCTGTCAAAGTAAAATAACACGATTTCTTCTGAAACAAAATAACACAATAAAGTCTGTTAAAGTAAAATAAAATGTCAGAGTTCGTCATATTAAAATAATACAACACAGTCTGTCAAAATAAACTAATACAAAAAAAGTCTGTAAAGATTTTTAAAGCACAGCAGAGGAAAAGAACACAACAAACTTTATAAAAAAACTCACAGTATAGTCTGTCAAAGAAAAATAACACGATAAAAGTCTGCCAATGTAAAATAACACAACAGAGTCTGTCAAAGTAAATTAACACAACAATGTCTATCAAAGTAAAATACCACAATGAAGTCTGTCAAAGTAAAATAACGCAACAGAGTCTGTCAATGGAAAATAACACAACATACCATGGTAAGGTAAGATAATACAACATAGTAAGACAAAGTAAAATAACACAATAAAATATGTTAAGGTAAAACAATAAAACACGATCTGTCAAAGTAAAACATCACAACAGATTCTATGGAAGTAAAATAAAACATCATAGTCTGTCAAAGTAAAATAACAGAACAGAGTATGTCAAAGTAACAGAACACAACATTGTCAAAATAAAATAATACAACAGAGTTTCTCAAAGTAAAATAATACAACAAAGACTGTCAAAGTAAAATAACACAATAAAACTTGTCAACTTAAAGTAACACACAAATGTCTGTCAAAGTAAACTAACACAACAAAAGTCCGTCAAAGTAAGAAAGGAGATCAGAGTTTTTCATAGTAATATAACACAACACACTCTGTCAAGAAAAAAAATCACAGCATAGTCTGTCAAAATTAAATAGCACAGCAAAGTCTGTCAAAGTGAAATAACACAACAAAAATTGTCAAAGTAAAATAACGCAAGAAAGTCTATTAAACTAAAATAACACACTCAAGTCTGTGAAAATAAATTAAACAACAAAATATCTCAAATTAAAATAACGCAACAGAGTCTGTCAAAGTAAAATAATACACCAAAGTCTGTCAACGTAAAAAATCACAGGACAGCATGTCAAAGTAAAATAACATAAGAATAATCTGTCATTGTTAAAAACCGCAGCAGACCTTGTCAAAAAAATAGAACAGTAGAGTCTGTCAAAATAAATAACACAACAGAATCTGTCAATGTAAAACAACACAAGAGAATATATCAAATTAAAATAACACATCAAAGTCTGTCAAAGTAAAATAACACAACAGACTGTCAAAGTAAAATAGCACACCTAAGTCTGTCAAAGGAAAATACCACAACAAAGTTTGTCAATTTAAAATAACACAACAGAATCTGTCAAAGGATAGTCAGAACACAATCTGTCAAAGTTAAACAGTACAGCAGATTCTGTCAAAGTAAAATAGCACATCAGAATCTGTCAATGTAAATTATTATAACAAAACCTGTCAAGTTAAAATAACACAACAGAGTTTGTCAAAGTAAAGCAACACAACAAAGTCTGTCAAAGTAAAATAGTACAACATAGTCTGTCAAATTAAAATAACACATCATAGTATATCGAAATAAAAAAGACATCAGAATGTGTCAAATTGAAATAACACAGCAGAGTCTGTCAAAGTAAAATAACACAACAGAGTTTGTCAAAGTAAAATATCAAAGTATGCCAAAGTAAAATAGTACAACATAGTCTGTCAAGGTAAAGTAACATAAACAACTCTGTCAAAGTAAAATAACACAACAAAATCTGTCAATGTAATAAAGCATAGGACAATCTGTCAAAGTAAAATAACACAACAAAGTCTGTCAATGTAATAAAGCATAGGACAATCTGTCAAAGTAAAATAACACAACAAAATATGTCAATGTAATAAAGCATAGGACAATCTGTCAAAGTAATATAACACAACAAAGTCTGTCAATGTAATAAAGCATAGGATAGTCTGTCAAAGTAAAATAACACAACAAAGTCTGTCAATGTAATAAAGCATAGGACAATCTGTCAAAGTAAAATAACACAACAAAATCTATCACGGTAGAAATCGGCGGCAGATCCTCTCAAAGTAATAATAGAACTGTAGAGTCTGTCAAAAGAAATAACACAACAGAATGTGTGAAGGTAAAATAGAAAAAAATTGTTAAATTAAAATGACACAACAAAGTCTGTCAAAGAAAAATATCAAAATAGAGTCTGTCAAAGTAAAAGAACACAACATAGTCTGTCAAAGTAAAATAAGACATCAAAGTTCTGGGCTATATATGTGTCTTATCAATCTCAGTTTTAACATTTATAGCACTTTTAATTCCACACCGACCCCCTCCCCCAATCCCATAAAACCGTCTAAACTTTCAGATTGCCATGATTGTACTTGGGAATGTTACAGTGTTGGTTTCCCCCATTCCCTTCCACCTGTTTGTTAGTACACTAGTCTTTGACTCTAGCCAGAGCCTACCCTACAAGTTTGTTTATGGTTTACTCCACTAGTCTTTGACTCTAGCCAGAGCCTACCCTACAAGTTTGTTTATGGTTTACTCCACTAGTCTTTGACTCTAGCCAGAGCTTACCCTACAAGTTTGTTTATGGTTTACTCCACTAGTCTTTGACTCTAGCCAGAGCCTACCCTACAAGTTTGTTTATGGTTTACTCCACTAGTCTTTGACTCTAGCCAGAACCTACACTACAAGTTTGTTTATGGTTTACTCCACTAGTCTTTGACTCTAGCCAGAGCTTACCCTACAAGTTTGTTTATGGTTTACTCCACTAGTCTTTGACTCTGGCCAGAGCCTACCCTACAAGTTTGTTTATGGTTTACTCCACTAGTCTTTGACTCTAGCCAGAGACTACCCTACAAGTTTGTTTATGGTTTACTCCACTAGTCTTTGACTCTAGCCAGAGACTACCCTACAAGTTTGTTTATGGTTTACTCCACTAGTCTTTGACTCTAGCCAGAGCTTACCCTACAGGTTTGTTTATGGTTTACTCCACTAGTCTTTGACTAGCCAGAGCCTACCCTACAAGTTTGTTTATGGTTTACTCCACTAGTCTTTGACTCTAGCCAGAACCTACACTACAAGTTTGTTTATGGTTTACTCCACTAGTCTTTGACTCTAGCCAGAGCTTACCCTACAGGTTTGTTTATGGTTTACTCCACTAGTCTTTGACTCTAGCCAGAACCTACACTACAAGTTTGTTTATGGTTTACTCCACTAGTCTTTGACTCTAGCCAGAGCTTACCCTACAGGTTTGTTTATGGTTTACTCCACTAGTCTTTGACTCTAGCCAGAGCTTACCCTACAGGTTTGTTATGGTTTACTCCACTAGTCTTTGACTCTAGCCAGAACCTACACTACAAGTTTGTTTATGGTTTACTCCACTAGTCTTTGACTCTAGCCAGAGCTTACCCTACAGGTTTGTTTATGGTTTACTCCACTAGTCTTTGACTCTAGCCAGAGCTTACCCTACAGGTTTGTTTATGGTTTATTCCACTAGTCTTTGACTCTAGCCAGAGCCTACCCTACAAGGCAGCAGGGGGTTTGAAATCAGAGTTTTCCTTCTCCTAGATGAGCTACCAATCAGGACTAACTGGTCTCATCTATCCGGAAGTAGCAACTGGAAAAATTGAGGGAAGAAAAGACAGAGGAAGACAGAGGGAGAGAGGTTACTGGATGGGCTGTCAGCGTGGCTAGGAAGAAAGTCACCGGCGAATCTCATAATCAAATCTAAAGACAGGGAACTGTGGAGAGAAATGATCGCCTACGCCACATGGCACGGCTCCTGAATTGAAACTTTCAGGCACAAACATAACACCATACACATACACATACACGCACAAACATAACTACATACACATACACGCACAAACATAACTACATACACATACACGCACAAACATAACTACATACACATACACGCACAAACATAACTACATACACATACACGCACAAACATAACTACATACACATTCATTTTCATTCATTCCTTTGCATGTCCCTTGCGGAACTTTGCCTCCCAAACAACACTCCTGTAGGCCTCTCGGTTGTGAGCAAGATGGCCTGCTGCTGCTGCATCCATTTCCAGATCATCAACGATGTCTTGCAGCCATCTTCGTTTCGGTCTTCCTCTTTTTCTTTTTCCCAATATGGATCCTTCCAATACGGTCTTCTCTAAATTATCATGACGTTTAATGTGGCCAAAATATTTAAGTTTTCTCTCTTTAATCCTCTTTACTAGCCAGCCTTCTTCAATATTAAGCTCTTGTAGTATAGATATATTTGTTCTTTTTTGTGTCCACGATATTTGGAGAACTCTTCTATAGCATTTACATTCAAAGGCATTTATGTGCTTCTCAGCTGTTTTGTTAAGTGTCCAGGTCTCACAGGCATATGTTGCGATGGGAAAGATGCATGCCCTCAAAAATCTTATTTTTGTGGTTCTGTCTGCTCCTCTCCACAGATTCTTTATTTGTTTTACTTTCTGAAGAGCAATAGATGTCCTCCTTTTAATTTCCCTCATTGTATCTCCATTATTAGTTAGTAGTGATCCAAGATATTCAAAACTCTCCACTTCTTCCAGTTTTTCCTCACTGATACATATTTCAGTTGCCTTGTTTGTTTTGTCAGTTGTCATCACTTTAGTTTTCTTTGCATTAAGATAGAGGTTCTGCTCTTCGCTGTTCTTGCGGACTGACATAATTAGTTTTTCCATTCCTTCTTGTGTTGTGGACAGCAATACTGTGTCATCAGCATATCTAATCTCTGGTATTTCATAACCTCCAACTGTTATGGCATCGTAATATTCTTTGTCTACATCTTCTCTAACATTCCTCATTATATTTTCAGTATACAAGTTAAATAAGTAGGGTGACAATATGCACCCCTGACGGACCCCTTGTTTTATGTCAAACCAAGTTGTTGTTTCACCATTTATTCTTACTGCTGCTTGTTGGTCTAAATACAGCAGTGATGTTAATTGTATCAAATGTGTTGGAAATCCCATTTTTTCCATTATTTCCCAAAGTTTCTGGTGTTGTACACAATCAAATGCCTTTGAGTAGTCTATAAAGGATAAATATAGAGTCACATTAAACTCCCTGCATTTCTCTATTATTAATCTTAGATTGAATATATGATCTCTTGATCCTCTTCCTTGCCTGAAGCCAGCTTGGACCATATTGACTTCTTCTTCTATTTTCTTTCGAAGTCTACCCATTATGATTTTTAACAGAATTTTACTGGCATGACTAATCAGGGCAACAGTTCTGTATTTGGTGCATAATTTCAGGTTACCCTTTTTTGGCAGTGGTATGAATACAGTTCTTTTCCATTCTTTTGGCCAAATACCTGAATGCCATATCTTTTTACATAGTGCATGATAGATTGTTGCACACTCCTTTCCTCCTGCTTTAATAAATTCAGCGGTTATCTCATCACATCCTGGTGATTTACCATTTTTCAGACTCTTTATTGCCCATAAAACTTCTTCCATTGTCGGCTCGGGTTCTTTCTCCTCCAATAATAATTCACACTGTTGATTTCTGCTTCCACAGTCGGTTGTTTCATACATTCTTTTGCAATATTCCTTCCATCTTTCCAGAATTTCCTCTGTCTCTGTCAGGGTATTCCCCATCTCATCACAAATTACATTTAGCTTGGGTGTGACATTTCTCGTCAATGTCTTCATTTCTTTAAACATTTCACTATCTCTTCCACACCTCTGATGTTCTTCTATTCTTTCACAACAATCTTGTATGTATTGTTTTTTGTCTTTTCTTATGTTTCTGCGTACTTCTTTTGTTAAAGTTTGATATTTATCTTTCTTGTTGTTTGTCACTCTCCATTGCGTCTTCATTTCTCTACATTGTTTTATCAGTTCTAGTGTACCTGCTGTGATCCATCTATTCTTTTGTGTTTTCTTTACTGGAACCATGTCTTTAGCTGTTGTTACTAAGATATCTTTGGCCTGCGTAGCCAGTTCATCTGGTGTCATCTCTTCCTGTACAGCCATCAGGATTTCGAAACGGTTCTTCACTTCTATACCGTATTGTTCTGGTATATTTGTAAGGTCAAAGCGGAGTGGTCTTGATCCCATAACTATCTTTTTTATCTTTATCTTCATGTCTGCTATTAATAACTCATGGTCCGTGTCACAATAAGCACTTGGTAAAGTTTTTGCTGATGTTATGCTTGACCTCCACCTTCTCTGCACTAAAATGTAATCTATTTGATTCCTGGTTTTCCCATCAGGTGATGTCCATGTGTAAAGTCTTCTTGGATGTTGTTTAAAAAGTGTGTTAGCGATCATTAGCTCATTTTCCATACAAAACGCCATTAGATTGTCACCTGCCTCATTTCTGTGTCCTATGCTAAATTTCCCTACAACATGTCCTTCATCTTCTGCTCTTTCTGTACCAATTTTTGCATTGAAATCACCCATTATAAATACAATATCATTTTTCCGTACCTGGTCCATTGTCGTCTGCAGTGTGTTATAAAAATGTTCTACTTCATCTTCTTCTGCTGCTGATGTAGGTGCATATACCTGGATGACTGTTACATTTCTAGGAATGCCCTTAAGTCTGATTGTTAGGATTCTATCACTTACTGGATTGTAGCCTAGTAATGCTTTTGATGTTGATTTGTCCAAATAAAAAGCCACTCCATTCTTTCCTCCTACTTCTCCGCCAGAATATATAAATATATTATCATTCTCGCTCTTAAAGTGTCCTGATCCTTTCCATCGATGTTCGCAGATTCCCAAAATGTGTATCCGCGTTCTTTTCATCTCGTCACTTATTACTTGATATTTTCCCTCATACATACTTCTTACATTCCATGTTCCTACTCTTATTTTTCTTTTTAGTTTGATACAGGGGTTTTCCTTGGTAACACCGTCAGGATTTTGTCCGTCATCACAATTACTAGTACCGACCTCTGCCTCACACTCTTCCCCAGTGTTAAAATTAGATCTATCTGGCCTGGGGGACTCACCACCAGATCTTTTTCCTATTTGACTTTCCATGATTGCTGCTTGGGTTTCTTGGTATGTTTCCAGAAGGTAGTTTACCATTGCTTTCCTTCCGGGCAGTGACTGTACTAGTCAGTGATCGTAGCCATTGTCCCTACATTGAGATCATCTGCCTACCATCATAGAATGGTGACCATAACCAACATTATCTGTCAGCTGCTCTCCCATTCCATCCACCACCTGCTCCCATGGCTTCACGTCACCCTGATCGGGGGGCTATACGGGTACTCCACCTTGCCCAAGGGTG